>WURS02462151.1:0-13521 GCA_011762765.2 Rhinocypha anisoptera | reverse complement strand
TCCTGTGTCTCTGTACGTTCCACTAGTGTTCGAACCAATATTATTCACATTGTGAACCTTTTCGATGTGATTATATATGTATATATATATATCGAGGAAGAAAAAATACAAAAATACCAGAAAGGAAAGTGAATAAATCCTGTTCAGGAAATTGAGGAATCAATTCATACTGGAGACGAATGAGGGCCCAAGATAATGGATGGGGTCACACGGAAGGACGAGGGACAAATGCGGAGGGCAGATTAGATTAGATGTCTGAAAGGAGAACTATCCGAGAGAAAGAGAACTAGCATCAGATACGAAGGACTGAAAGGGAGGGGGGTTGCAATGAAGCAATCTTCGGATTGATGAAGTTGACTAATGAATGGATGAATATTCTAGAAAAGCTATTCCACGACCTCACTGACGAGTGCAGTCATGGGGGAAGTCGATGTAAATTTTACTAGAAGATTATATCAATTCACTAACCTAATGCCAAACTTTGGATTTCCGGGTGTCATTTTTGTTATACAAATTATTTCAATGAAAATGTTCTTTTTATATTTTGAATGCTTTTAAAAATATGAGATTTGTTGAATATTAATGCACATCACAATTGGTTCATGTGCCTATTCAACAAAAGTGGACGTTACCGTATGGGAATAGAAGTACAGTGATTAACGTTACTGTTTAAAATAATATTGGTTGATTCTAGTTGCTGAGTTATATTATTAATGTGTTAGTTTTATTTTTTTAATGAGTTCGTTTATGTTCATCAAAGTGGTCGTATCTTTTTATAGATATGGGTGGAACTTCATTATTCTTCATTAATGATAATTTATTTCAGTAACATGCATATTATTTGAAATTATTTAGAGAAAATCCCATGTAACTGGAATTAAAAATTCAATCCTATAAAGTTATAATGAAATAGGAAGATTTTATTGGGTTTTATTGATCATTAGATAACTTTTAGCATCTTTATAGTTTTAAATAATTAATAATCTCCCATCACCTCTTGAGCTGTCAGTACTGTTTTATCTTATCACTATTGTTAAAACGGGTGGCATTCAGGGATGAAGGACACAGTGATTGATAGAGAATATGAATTAATAAGTATTGATAATCTGATAATGGCATTTTTAGGAAATATTCCTCTGTCCACTTATTTAGAAAACTAAGATATTACGAATTTTTAATTTTAATGTTAGAGGTCATTTCCAATATTAATATTTTAAAGTGATTACTTATTCATGATGAATTCTCAAATAATAATAGTCGATGCATAAAGCAACAACGAAAAAAATAACTGGTTGAAATCTTTTCACTGGAAAATATTTTAAGGGGATAATTGCTTTTGGCGCTTACAACTGTGTAGAGTGGAACTGGTAATCTAATTCAATAATATTAAACTTAATACAGAGAGTTTTACAAAAATGTATGAGTTTTTGGATTTTCAGGGGATAAAAACCATCCTCTCCTATCCGGCAGGGTAGGAGATTTTGATGGATTTAGACATTCTATTGCGCTGAAAGAAGAGAAATATCAAGGCGGGAACGTAAAACTGCCGAGATTTATTGGATTCCTCATAAAACCACGACCGCGACTCGATAATTTGAATAAAACATTTTTCCAACAGAATTCGTAAATACTGGGTGTTTCTAAATACGTTGCTTTATTTGGAGTTTTATACGGCTTATTATTTTTTTTCTTTGGTAAACTTTTCACTCTACATTTTTTTATTAACTTTTGTCCAATAAAATCCAAATTATGGAAGGAAATTCTGTAAAAAAGAAATATTTTACAGGCATCCCTGTAAAATACTTCTTTTAATAATAATTTTAATGATAATTAAATTTCCCAATAATGAAATATTGATTTTTTAATTCATGTTTCGATATTTTTCAGACCATGCATTTTTTCTGCAGCTGTAATTATTCATCGAGATTCCTAGTGACAAGCTTTTCATTCATAATTTTTCTCTTTTATGATTTTGAGAAAAGTAAATTGTGCTTCAGTGATAATTGTAATTACGTCTCACCACCATCCTGAAACTGTTCTAATCTGAAGGCTATTATTGCGTGTTTTGAATTCAGGTGGAAATTTGGTGAAGAGTGTCCACCTAATAATTCGTCGGGTTGATTCTATTTTATAGGGATTAGTGCTTATCTCAGCCTGCATTTTACATGGCGTCGTTCATTTCATTACTTACTAATTTATGCCATAAGCTATATGTAATATTTAATAATAAGTGTATGTAATAATAATAACGTAGTTCACGTTATTACGAACAAACTTTTCATTAAAGCCGAAAAGATAATTTTCGAACGTCAACAGTTTTCAGCAATTGTGTTTTGCCTAAAAAAATCCTGAGATATTTTTCATAACACCAAGATCATGTTCCCTGTGTGACTCGTTATTCATTCACAACTTGGACGGAGCTCCTTCCCTTCCCTTGGTCCCGTTGTCGTCGTATTTCAGTGTTTTCCCTTTTCTCTTTTGATTACCTTCCCTGGAATTTGCACAGTAGATACACAAGAGTCACGATGAGAATCAAACAATCAATGGCTTCCGTCACGTTGACGTCACAAATGGAGCTCCAGTGTAGGGAATCCTTGCTTAAGTTTGTCACCTGGAATATGCGTTTACGGGATTAAAAGGCTTTAATATAGGCGATGAAACCATGCGAGCTGAAAGCGAGAAAAGGGAAATTTCAAAACCCATTATGGCCGGCACGATGCAATCGTTACCGTAATTAACATTCATATTTTGTTATCTCCATTAGTTGAACAACCGATTTTGTTAACATCCAGCTCCCCAATCCCAATCTATATCAAATGTGTCGTTTGTTATAACAAAATAATTTTTCTGAGTTTATTTTCCGTGGAAGCGAGAGGTAATTTTCGTAATGCGCAAAATGAAAAAGGAAAAGTTATACACTTAAATCAATTCTTCATCGTACAATGGTTATGTATGTTTGTTATCAATGCAAGGACTATTTGATAACATATATGTTATAACATTTCAACAGAAAAACCGTGGAATTTGTGGTCTGTTCGACTTTCAGTGTAATATACTTAAACTAGGATATTAATGAAAATATTAAATATAGATTTAATTTTTTTCGACCACAATTAATAATACATGTATTTAAAATGGACGTCCATGAACACCGTTAACATATGATACACATATAACACTACATCTGTAAACATATAACAGGAACATGATCTAGACGCGTATGGGAAGTAAGAAGGAATATAATAATGCAGAATTCTACCACCTCACCAGTAACCTATTAAACCTTAAAACGTGAGTCGTTGGCGACCAAAATTAACATAGGTAATTATGGCCAACTATAAAGCAGTAATTTAAGACGAGACATATAATAACTGCAAGCATAAACACTGCATTAGCTTTTATGGTAGGTTTTTCTTGCATGAGTTCTAGGGTCGAAAGGAAAAAATTTCAATCAGAAAATGTGTCGTTGGAGGGATCTACTTCTCTTTGGATACCTATTTCTCTTTTAACAAAATAATTATTTACTTCCTCTGGGTAATTCTAGAAAATAGTGAGTACGTTCTTAATGAAAACCTGATTTAATGAAATACCAATTGGATACTACGTAATTCCGAAGAATTTGTGGTAACCCAGTGGGTAAAATGCTTGACTAACGAACGGGGAACCAGGTTCAAGACCCACTGACACCTCTGACACCAGCTTGAAATCAAGCTGATTGATTTTCTGGGAACCACATCTTCCTGGGAAGCCGCAGGTGGTACAGGGAAAGGAACGTCCTACCACCCCTACCGTGATGTGTGAATTCTCACACGCTATTAGACTTAAGCAATAGGTGAGCTCTATGATCACCTATTAAACTGAATGTACGGTTGAATTCTGTGGTGATCATTCGGAAAATTTTAATTTTACGTTTTAGTCTTATATGACCGGATTCCATCAATCATAAATATGGGTTGGATTCCCGTCATAGTTTCCCCTGCTAATCGATTTAACTTTTTTTATCGGTTTCTGAATTACGCCTGAGGATTCTCCTATTTTTCCTTTAGCTTTCCCTTCGATGGCCAAGGAATATATGCCTCCGGCGAGTATATATCATAAGGTGGAGGGATCTCTTTTTTAAGTGGAGATTGGAGGGAACAGAAGAGAGAGACAAGGACGGAGAGTGGGATATTTAGTGAGAGAGGGAGGGAAAAATAAAAGTAAGGGAGATGGGGGAGAAAGAGAGAGAGAGGGAGAGAGGGAAAGAGAGAGACAGAGAGAGAGAACAAGAGGCGGCGGAATAGGCAGAGGGATTGAAAAGCAAAGAATGAGTATAACAAGGAGAGAAGGGGAGGTCGCGAGAGAGAGAGAGAGAGAGTAAGAGGAGGAGAGAGGGAGGAGTACTTTGTAGATAAAGTTTACAACCTTAGCGGGAATCAGGGATTGGACCCTATCAGGTGGGCCGCAAGAAGTCATGAATGAGAGGGAAGATATCCATCCGCAACACGTTAGATATGAGATAATCCCGAAAAATACCTCTTGGTTACGCGTTTCTTCTCGCGTCTCGCCGATGGAGCGCGCTCACTAATCGCGGATGGCGGAGCGCCCAGGGAAGTGCACGACGTCCCTGGCGAGATGCCCGGGATGTTTGTTCTCCCTAATGCGATTGACGCAGTGGGAGTGGCCCGTTTTCTTTTTTTCACTTTGTTTATTTATCTATTTATGTATTTATTTATTGAATTTTGTGGCTTTCTGTCTGAAATTCAAATCCGTTTGATTTATGGAGGGGGCGTCAAATTTATCGTAAACAAAATTTGCAAAGCCCTCTTTTCTGTTATCTTTCGCAGAGTTATATCCGCATCAAATTTCTGTCACTGCCCCGTGAAACCCATGACGAAGTAACGATTGTCAAACAAGACGACCATAATTATGTGAAACGTCGTAGTACCAGTATTAAATTTGTTGAATATTAACTTTCGTAGCTTTTGTCTAAGAATATTTCATGAAATATGCGTTAGTGTTTCACAAAGTAAATTTCAACTTGACTACACCGTGTTCTTGATTATTTCAGTCACAAAATTTTTATATATATGCTACATAAAAAATTGTGTTCAGTAGAAACAATTTAAAATCATATTGCATCGAAAATCTTTGTGGGATTATGAATGATTCAACATGTTAGGCTAAGGTCTCCATGTCGAATTGTTCGTCTTTCGAATGGGTAACGTGGAAATCAGTGTTCGAATGGCGATTTGGAATTGGATTTCTTATATTTTAGTTGAACCTTGATTGAAAAAGGCATTGCTTTCTCCTGGAGAATCCGTAATTTTTATAAGTAACTGCTAATGTTTAAGTGGAACTGGGAAAGCGAACATAATTTGCAGCGATTTCTAAATTCGTTCGTACGCTTTATCTTTGATCTACGTTGATATGAACATATTACCATATGAATATTTGGATCAACATAGTGTACTGGAAGAAATTCTTGTTCAGCTCATTTCTCTACTTTCTGTTTGTTATAAAGTTTAATGAAACATTTACCCAAAGACTTGTCCATGAAAATATTGCTACAAGAACCGATTTAGTGTATCTCTACTGTAAAATATCTCTGATCAATATATATATGCAAAAAGTCTTTTTTGCTGAGTGCCTCATTCTTTTGAAATTCGTAACCAAAGTCAATGAAAAATTTACAAACAATAAATTGATTTTAAATTAATTTATATCAATATCTAAAAGGAAAATTAAAAAAGAGTTCAAATATTTTTTAAAATTGTTATAAAATTTTTATGAAGTTGAGTTAATGAAATATTATGATGATTATGTATATAGTTGCGAGAAAAACAACCTTTTACTATGGTGAAAATATTTAATGGTAGGTCGAACACATACTAAAAGTTGTCTTAATAATAACTATTGTAGCATTTCGATTTTAATGAAAGTTCGTGATAAACATGTTTGTATCGGTGTAAAAAACAATCATATGTTAAGGTTATTCTCGCCAGCATCGCTTTGAAGAAAGTCTGAAATGAAATAGTTTTCACAAAAAGGTCTTCTAAAGCTTTTCACATTTTATTATGAAATTATCTAATTCTTTTTTAGGTGAAGTGTATAGATATACAAATATTTTCTTGGCAGGACAACATTATTTTCCGCGACACTAAGACGCTTAAAATGTGTATGCTTTCTTCTTTTCCTACTCTAAAAAAAGTTATTTATATCCCTGTAGAAAGGTCTACCTTGGGGGGAACCACTTTCTGGGAAGTTTGGTTTTACCTGTTGATCTCACAGTAAATCGCTTCTTAACGTCAATTTTTCAAAGAATCTAACAGGTCGAAAGGGTCTCCGGAAATTCAAGTTACCCTAATGCATTTGATACCAACTGATAGCTGGAGGGAAGTTAAAATGACTATGTAATGAAATGTAATAAGTTTTATGTATTATGTTTATCATTTTTAAGTATACAGTAGTACCTCAGATTGATTTTTAAATATTCCATGAGAGGTTTAAAAATAAGTTAGAGTATTAATTTATGTCCTACATTTCCTTATTTCCATTCAATGAAATATCGTAGCTTGTGTCACCTGTTCAATGGCATCCCAATTGGTGTGAGTGGTATAATTATTCGATAACTTATCATACGATTGAAGCTTTTTCAAATATGTATTTTATATTTTAATTTATCGTATTCTAAATATCTATTTTGAATCGCTATAATACTAATGTTTCCTTTGAAAAAAAATGTTTTAATTCCGTTGCTCATTGAAAATTGCCATAAAGACTGTACTGTGGGCGCATTTATTTTAGTGTGGTAGTATCACACCATTTGTAAATATTTTAATAAATAATGATTGATGAAAAGTTACGAACTAAAATTGCCAGGCAGTGTAAAATAAAATATAGTACAAATAAGGTGAGCTAAAGAGTTGTGCTAAAGAATTTTGCATTTTGTTAATTGTCCTTTTCCCTTTTGCAAAACATGGTCACCGTATTGTTATGATGTTATTAATGAAATAAACATTTGAATTGAGATCTTATTAAAATATTATCGAGCAATCGTCGACTATCCGTTTACAATTAGGAATATTTTTCCTTGCTTCTGCTTTCCACAATCGATCCAGAAGATCAACTACAGTGTACGTCACACAAATACGACATACGAGTAGTTTAGCTGTGATTTTGATTACTGATATTGGAGTTTTCCTGTCATTATCATTCCTCTAGAAACTTGTCAGTGGTTCCTATTTTGGGATTACGTTCCAGAAAAATTTTCCCGCCAGAACAATTTCTCATTTTGAATGCCATATCCTGTTTTTCGTATTCACTTTCCTAAATAGGGATGGATGAAGCGAAACATTTGCGGGTGTTTACAGGTCTTACGATTACATATAGTCACTATACTTTAAGATTTATCAACAAAAGTCCATTTCATTAGCATTTAATGATATTCACATAAATATTCAATGACTTACACGGAAACTGTTGAGAAAAACATGTCATTTGGAACTTTATTTGAGTTTTAGTATTTAAGTGTTCTTTTGTTGAGATTTATTCCGAAATTTTCCAATTTAACCATTTTAAATATTGTAATATCTATGAATATTTTTTAAACCAATTAAAAACTATTATGGATGATTATGATCCGTTTATTTCTCAATTAAAGAGCGATTATATGTTAATGTATAAAATACACCAATCATATAACCTCTAAGAAACTTGTTCATGGCATAAAAATGATGATTTTTTAGTTTTTCGATGATTTAACCTTACACTAACACTTAATCAGGGGAAATATTTTTATTAGTTGAATGTAGAACGCGCCTATAAATAGTTGTTGTCCTTATGATCCTCTTTAACGGACGGTTGGAATTTCGGGCGGTACTAGGGGCAACATTTTTATTTTTTCATTAATAAAAAATAATGTCAATGACCATCATCTCGTATTGCTCGAAATTGCCATGCTTTAAAATTACGAGTACATATTTGGACTGCGTTAAGTGGAAATAGCTTAAGCATATTTTGATTGCTCGTGGCTGACCGTTAAGCCATCGACCGCATCTCGCGTGTTTGAGAATGCCGAGCCGACCTCCAGGTATGGACTTTAGCTGCAAAATAGTTTACTCTTCAAACAAGCAGTTGCGGGCAATAAGCTTTGGTAGTCGGAGGACGTTGTGGAGTCCATTCTTTTGAAAGACGGCCTGGAAATTCTACGAAACCCAATAAAGGAGGCATAACTTGGCGAGCGGGCTCTTCCAGGAACCCCCGGAGGTTAAGCCTCCGGTCCTCGTATAACATATGAGTGAAGGTGAAGATTACCCTGATCGATAGAGCAAATTTCATCTCACTGCAGACGTGTCAAAAATCACTCCTTCGCCATCCGCATTGCTGTATGAAAGACGGTGGTGTAGATTATCACTCCGAGCAGCCACCTTTTCTTATATTTCAATTTATTTCGACTTAATAACAGGCGCAATGGAACACTGGGATTATGATTGGATCGTCGGGTGGGAGAATGCTAGAGAGGTTACTTTGTGGGGAGTGCGCCAATCATTTTTGCAATTGGATCTCGGGATTCCAGGTCCATTACATACATTTGGTCGGGTGAAAAGAGTACAAAATAGGATATCTATACGGAGTGGTGTTAGATATCTCGAGGTAAAACGAAACGTAATGCCTTTTGGACTGGTAGGATGATTTACTTAGGATTGGAAAGTGGAAATCCGTGGGTGAGAAAAAGGGCCTGCTAAGAAATACTGCCTTGAAGACGAAGAAATTTCCGCAGTGCCATGTAGGGAACGCGGATAGCGACGAATGACTCGGAAATCTTTAATGTTTCCCGTGGCTGTGGCTGCGACGCCGACGGTGTGAAAGTACAGTATGGGAACATCGTTAAAGCGATGAAATGGAAATGGAGAAATTATGTAATTAATATGGAAAAGGGAAACTCAATCGTGGGAGGAAGGCCCAAGACGGTGTGGAAATACCATGAAAGAGGAGGCACGAATTGCAAGATTCGATTTTCTCGAACAATATTAACTGGCAGAGGATAACTTCCAGTTCTAAAAAAAAGCACAAGAACATTCGCTTTCAAAATTACTGCTTCAGTAATAATATAACAAATTGTCGAAACAATGTTATATTCAATATTTTAATAATCAAGCAGAGTATAAAAACACGCATTATATTTGCCAATGCGATGGAATAAAAGGGGTGGTATTAATTTATTTTCCATTTAAATTAAAGAAACTGAAGGGAGCGCTGAAGAGCTATTGAAATGTGGTTTCCAAGATTGAAGGAAACCGAGCCGCGGGTGACATTCCATCGGGAACTTTGGAAAGAAATGGAAAATCGCAAACGACGGCAGGGTTCCGATCATCGGAGGGAGATGGAAAGAAAGATATGAGGGGTGGAATATTGGCGGCAGGGAGGGGAAATTTTGGTTGAGAAAGCAGGAGGGGAACTTTGAGGGAAAAACGTTGTATCGTGGAAATAAAATCTCGTTAGAAAATGGATGAGTGAAAAGGATTACAGAAATAAGGAGAAACAAAGTTAATAACACTGAATAAGGATTATAAAATCAGCCTAAAGTTAACATCGATGAGGAAAAATGGAGGATTTCTACTCAATCCCTTTAACATTCTTTTGCTTGGAAATATTGATGTAGCCTACAATACTTTGAAACATAAGCGAGAGATCAGATAATACCAATGCTATCCGGATGGGAAAGGTGAGTTTAAAGCGATTACATTTAAAGAGTCTACGAAAAAATTTCAGGGCTGATAAGAAACTCACGGGAAAACAGTAAAGGAGAAGATGACACCAATGTTACTGAGTGAGCAGACCTTTTTCTCAGAATCAAGATAACAGTTGCTGTGAAGGACTTATGAACAAGAATGGCAGTAGCAGTAGAATAAATAATTTCAGAAATATTGAAATAATCCAGAAATAAAACTCTAAATTGTAACGAACGAGTTGTATAAGAGAGGTGGAACTAACAGAATCCGGAAATACTATAATCGCCCATGTAACTGTAATGAAAATATTAATGGAAAATGTTTCCAAGTATCAGAATGTATTTACATTTCACAAACATTATGACAAGAGTGATGTGGTGAGGCAAGGAAAGTGTGAGAATATTTTTCCCTGAGTCTATTTGGTGTTAAGAGAAGTGGATGAACGATACAGAATATTTTGACACTAAGGCCTAACGTAAGCTATAAAAAACAAGCCAATCTTCATTGAATCTCTGTATTTGGAGTAAGCTTTTGACAACTTTGACTAGAGTATAATGCTGTTTGACCTAAAAGATTTTGTAATGAAATAATATGACAGAAAATCGATGTGGTGGGAGGAAGTGATCAGATTTGTGAAGGCAAAAAACGCGAAAATAAAAAAATCTAGCATTTCCATTATCTTTCTTTATATTACTGAGGACGAGATTACGGAAAAAAATAAGAATCTTTGAGGATACTCGTAGGAACATGGTTAGCATCCCGCGGTTTTTTTAACGGCAGCTTTGCACGGGAAAAGAAAATCTTACAATAATAGCCATTATGTCGCAGGAAATGAACTAATTGCAACCGCTAAAATAACCACAAAGTTACGATTTGAGGTAATATGGAAATGAAACTTAAAAAGGAAATAAGTAAGAGAAAAATTTTGTTATTTTTACTGATGACATCATTATCCTTAAATGAGCCTAGAAGATTAGCTAAAGTGAAAAAGTAATTAGAAGGAAAGAATGGAGGGCAAAGTAGTGATGTTAATCGTGCTAATCCGATTACGCGATATTGAAAAAGCTATTGTACTTTCCCACGTTTGTGAATCGAGTAGGATGGCAGTACAGTAGTAGGGGTAAACGAATGTAAGAAATGGTAATGTGAGGCCACACAATGTTAATTATAAATAAATAAGTTATAATTAAATAAAATATGGCATCGCAAAATAATTTAAGAACTTAATCACAAAGGAGGGTAAAAAAAGGTGTAGGAAAATTAGTTTCATGCATAAACAGGCGCGAGAATGTGCTGATCGTCAAAATGGATGGAGCCACAGAAGGTGAGAAGTAAGGAGAAAGACCAATGGTCAGTAACGAGAGACCGGTTGTGGAATTTGTCAATGCAAGTACCAGGATGGGATCCAGCGTGACACAAATGCTGAAAAAGTGTGGGTGGGAAACGCTGTGAGTCAGAAGGAGAAGAGCGCGCACGAAGGGCATATTATATGCTTACAACATAATTAATATTTGGAAGAAGGAATCTGAGAAGATATATAAATCAAGATTTTTTGTAAGAGAAAGCTATGTATATATTTTAGAACCACCTTGGATTGTCTCAAAATCGGGAAAACATTCATTCCTGAATAGGGGTGTAGAAGATTGGAATTGTTCACCAGTAAATCTGTGGGATCATATCCACGATAAATTGAAAATTTTTTGGAAGAGATAAAAACATAAATACTATATATTTGAAATCTTTATTGTGTATGTTGAGTTTCATATTTGATTAAATGTTTTTAGTATGTTATGTTTCATTGTAGTATATGGGATTTATAAATGTATGGGCGAGTTATTTTATATATTTATCCATTTTCTTTACTGATTTCAAATTCATTTGACTGTGGGATAATTTATGTAATGAATTTCATTATATTATTTTTGTTGTTACCGCCCGGTTTGTAACGATTGTATTAATAAAAATAATAGCGCATCTATAAAGGGATGAAAGTATGTGAGAGAATGAGTTATCTTGTAAAGATGCTACAAATCACCGGATTGCTGCCACCATTAATTTAACATTATTCAGGTACATTGTCCCTTATTTATTATGTTAATAGCTCCATTGTGGAATAATAGATTCGGTAGAAATATCACACAACGTTGAAAAAAAATATTTTCAACACATGCATATACACTTCGTCAGTTTGCTTTTCTACTATATGATATTTAGAACATTTCCTCAAATATGAGAAATTTAAAAAAAACAATCCCAAGAACAAGGATATTCATTTACGTACTATAATTCGCTTGTTTTTTACTCTAAACAGTTGGTTGCACTCATAAATCAAGTCTATGTTGTGTTTCTATCACTGCCTTGAGAAATATATAGTTATTTCGATAATATCTGTTTGCTGCATTTCTGCTATCATTCTTATAGGCTATATCCGCTTGTTTGTGAAAGGTTTATTGAATGTGTAATACACTGTATCCAAAAAGTAATTTGCCTTTTTTTGATTCTTGTCTCTATTTTGTCGCTGAATAAAATTCATAGCCAAAGGTTGCTAAGCAAAAAATTAGCATTTTGTTCCTAAAAGTTTGCTTTCATTTAGTACTTGTATCGAGTCTTATTTTCCAATTTAGTATACAAAATAGAAGGCATTAACGACCCTCGTAGATAAATTTTTGTAAAAATGGTTGACATTCTCAGCAACTTCCTTAATATATGCAAATAATTTAAGCATGAAACACTATTGATTTTGCTAGTTAAAACATTCATTTAATTGAAGAGTTTGGTAAGAAAATTTAGGACCTAAAAATCACCATTTCTTTTCTATATATGTGAATAAAATTACAAGGAAAATAATACATTTATCCCTGCTCCAAAGTGAAATCATTTCACACATAGTCGACATATGATGTGGAATTTCATTTGTCAAATTTAGAAGTTTGCTTTCAGAGAGTAAATTGATCAGACTAAAATATTTTTGTGCTATCTAAATTTATTATTTATGAGCGTTAGTCATAACTTTAACAATTAAGAGTAACGCCATTTAACAGTTTTAAATATTTATTTTCCTCGGCTTATTTATTATTATAAACAAACTAAATTAATATTTTAACTCATTTATTTATGGGAATAACTTTTCGTTAGTTCACTGAACTGAACTTGTGGATAAAAATAACATGAATTTGTGAAACAAAAAACATGGACAATGCGAGGTGAAAGGAGAACCAGAGGTGCTAATTAATTAATTGAATAAAATTACAGGCCACACTTTGCAAAATATTATCTCGTGGTGGGTCATCCTAATTTTTTTCCGTTTCTTTATTCGGTAACTTTGGACTGTCCCTCTCGAAAATGAAGCCAATGTAGCCCCGTTAAAAAAAGAAAAAGATTGTCTTCTGTGATTCTAGCAAAGTAAGATTTTACCCGTGGTAACTGTCCACTCTAAGATGCCTCGGATGACCTCTGATGGGGGGGTGGAGGATGAAAGGTCCTCCGTTTCATTTTCGAGGTGGGTATGGCGAAGATCCCTGCGATTTAATTAACCTTTTCTACCGTCCCATGCCGTGAATAGATGAGATTCACTCACTTTACATCGATTAGGGGGAGTGAGACTTACCTCACGGCCATAGACGGCCGGCTTTGTACCCGTTCCCATGATTGCCTCTTGCTGAAAAAATATCCATCAAGAGGAAATATTCCTTTCACTCATCTAGTGAATACATGCTTAGTTTTAACTGTGTGTAATCATCACGCTGTTCAAGGACACATATAAATAGGAGACTACATATTTTGAAAGATATGGCAGGAGGAATCATGT
>WURS02462140.1:0-13522 GCA_011762765.2 Rhinocypha anisoptera | reverse complement strand
AAGTAGGAATTGAGGTCGGAGTGCATTAGGGGAGATCTGCTACCATAGATGAGAGAGAGAGAGAGAGAGCAGGGGGACCACCCCCTCTCACGTTCCCCAGACTGCACGAATTGCGAAGGCGCAAGCGTGCGCGACCGCACGCTGTCTCGGCTTGGGTTCTACGTACCGTGAGTTCTTTGGGTGAGTTAACAGGAATGCAATTCTCGATTCGAGAAATTTCCGTCGTCTAGGCGCGATTGAAAAACGAAAGAGACGATGATGAAAGTTAAGGGATCGCCGAGAGGTGGTGTCCTTGATTCGATTCACTCGTAAATTTCGGAATCCAGGCGCGTCGCGAAGTGAAATATTTTGCATTATCACGAAAGTGCGCAATTCAGAGATACGTTGTAACGATCGCTGTGAGAAAAAGCGTTCTGAGAAATTTGACTTTTTTCTGAAGAAATGCGAATCCCAATTACTCATTTGAGTAATATACCCTTCGGTCCCTCATACAATCTTTCCATTGTCATCATTCCGTCAAAACTGCATATTATTTTGCTTCATCTACGACCCCAGGTCACAGGCTTCGGCGTCCCATTATCTCTCGACCGATCACAGTCTCGAGCGTCCCATTACTTCCTTTATGTTCACTTCTGATGGTTTCTTCGCATTTCACCAAGCTACTTCCTTCTCAGTTAATTTCCCATTCCATTTTTTTTAGTCCAACCCCCTAACACACCCACGTTTCAGGCGTCAACAGTTTCCTCCCATTTACTTTCGGATTATTGTAATTCATCCTCTTTTTGAGGTTTTTAACTTGACCTTCACTCGCACAAGTCCTCTCATCTGTTACCACAAGTACGTATTCAGTTTCCTTTACCACGGAAAACCTTATGGGAAAGAAATTCCGATCTTAATGACTTTATTGATACGTTTGCTTTCATGCGAACACCTTTACCTTTATTGATGAGCAGTTAAAATAAATTTTAAATTGAACGATATTACGCCAGTGTAGTTTAGCTTTAGAAGACCCATAGCTATTTACATCTTTGCACGTTAGTGGCTTACTTGAGTTACTCTACACAATGAAAGACAAATGAGTTATTATCGTTACATCCATATTATTGATATGTTAATATCTTTACCTTCTCGTTCCGATATATCCATAGCTTAAATTTCTATACATAAATATTAATAAATACATTTAAAAATAACTTTCCTGTAAAAATCAACATGATTCTAATGTTATAACACAAAAAATAAAAATTGGTTAAAGTGTAATATCACACTAGTTAATTTATTGAATGTACGTAATTAATTAGAGAAATTAATAAAAAATGAGCTAAGTAGAACTATGAGTAACCATCACATGTGTAAAATATTTGCGCATCGTCAAAATTAGAAACACTTTTCATTCAATTTTGTAGGTCTCACGAGGTTGGCTCGGACAAATATCGTTATCTTTAGCCGCAGATTGAAGATGCGTAACTGACTAAACTGTCCGTGTCGTAAATGAAATGAAGAAACTTGAGAAATGAAAGGAATGTAAGTGACTATCATTGAACCAGATTATCTATCCCTTTCTACGTGTACTTCACAACACCTTGATGATTTAAAAAAATTAGTTTCTCCTTACAGTTAATTAGAAGTAGTCAGGGGAAAATTGTACCAAATCAATTACTTCACCCGACAAGGTTTAATAAGCGAAACAAATGTGAAAGATGTAAGAATGAAATGGCTTTAAGGATGGTTCCCCGGTTGGTCTCCTCATAGTGACGATAAAAATTGATTGGTATACGCTATTATAGTGACACATAGAACTGACAATAAATAAAAAATACCATCACAGATTTTTGGAAATTCCGTTGTCACCTATGGGAAATTTTCGCGACGATTTAAGGGAACGAAGCGAGAGGCATACACTCTCCACTTCCAAACTAGATGGAGCCACAAACACATTACAAGCATATCGGACGGAGATTCAGTCCCTCCAGCCTGAACCAGTGATTTCCGACCCCTGGAATATCTCTTCCATATTTCCTCCGCCAAAAGTTGCGAATTCGCTTGCCGAACACCTTATGGTAACTGAAGTACCGTTTTCAGGCCGGGGAAAGCTTATAAATTAAATTAAGGCCCAAGGAAACATAGATTCCACACGAGGCTAAGGAATATAAAACGAATCTCTTAGACACGTCGAATTGAGAAACCATCGCTTATAAATTTGAGGGATTGAGTACTGGGGGGAATTTTAAAAGAAAATTTTAGATTATGCTTTCATCGAGTCGACACAAATGAATAAATTCTTTAGTCTCGATTTCGCTATTACTCCAAGTTCACAGACCCAATCATGTGACTTTACCCACAAATCTTTTGTTTCCAGTAAAAAATTCCTTTTTGTGCAATCATACTAGAAGCGAGGTTTTATTGCCGTAGCTATGGGTTATTATATTATGCGGATCGCGTGAAAGCGAGAACTACAACCACAACATGTTTTTTAATTAATTTAGTTTTTATTATTTTACCGATCCATAATGTGAACTCTGCAACCAGCATAGACACTATTCAGTTTCATGTGTACGTAAGTAAGAAATGGATTAATATTATCATAAGAGTGAATTGTGAAAGAAGTTTTGAAAAAAGCACGTATATCAACAGTATCCATTTTGAGAAAATTTGAGACACAGAGAGAACACAGATGGGAGGAGAAGACTCCCAAATGTGTCCCGTCTTGTTCCATTCCTTTTCAGGGCAGAAAATTATTCCCTGAGCCGGAGGTGGCGATCCTGTGGCACGCGTGGCCCAAGTAGCACGCGGAGCTGACACGGCACTGGGTTTAATTTTTCGAGGAGTCACGTAGGGTCGACGAAATAACAAGTGAAATTGATCCGGCTGCGAGTTGCAGCAGATTATGACGATTAATGTTCATTATTGCTTTGTAATAACGTTTCATTTTTTTTCCTTTTTGTTCCATGTTGATGAAAATTGTGATGGGTAATCTACTGGTTTGAAATAAAGGTTTTTGATGTACCCGAAGGTAGAACTACCCAACTCGGCCTCATTTTGGTTGTATTATTGTGCCAAGTTTTTCGACAGCGTCCAAAAATTATGTAATGACTGGTAGATACTTTATATCTAATTTTTGATGACCTATAAAGATATTTTCTATGGTATTTCATTATATTTGTTATGAATAATAATAAAATGGGCCAGATGTTGAAGGGCGATCCTTTGTGGAAGTCCGTGTCGTAATATGGCGACGAGAGGTGACCAAGAAAACGCTTGCATTCCACTAGACACTTATTTTCTCCACGACATGTTTTGCTACGCTGTAGCAGTAGTAACAATAAGATCGTCAAACTTCGAAACAAACAATTGTGAATACCATTGAAATGCTTTATTTTGAAATCATTCTACGACTCTCATAGCATAACAATGATCAGTAACTCTATCTCACTCGATGGGTTGGCACGAGAGTCAAGAGTAGCGTACTCCGATTTCATCAACTTGGGAACTCATCGCCAAAAGATCCACCATTCCCTGTCTTAATGAGTTGTGTCTTGACTGAGAGCACTATTTATTTGATATTCCATTTTGTGACGATCTAGTTGATGGCAAAAATAGGTCCACGACGGATGAATGGCAAATAAATGAAAAAAGTAATATACAGTATAAAATCCGGTATATCGCGGGTCCAAAGGGACGGAGTTTACCTCTGCGTTATCGGTAACCCACGTTATTATGGGAAGCTGCGTGGGAAACAACAAAAACACAGAAAAACTAAATTTTATGCGCAATACAATAGAAATTGATGTTTTGTGATTTAAATGCGTCGATATGATCGCTTGAAGTAGCACCATTGCGACGCGTCGGCAGGCACGCCGAGATAAAATTCGCTACAAAGTTACCTGCTGCTGACAAAGAAAATGGTCAATCTAATCATTATGGAGGACACGATGATACGCGCGGCACATACGGAACCGCGGTTACGCGAGGCGAGTTATAATATGGGATTTGACTCCACCTTGTTTCATGTAGACGCTCAGATCATCAACAAAAAGATGTCAGTGAGAAAAAACAAATCGTCCCCGTGTGGACGGCGAGTTCGCCACTGTAGTTTGTGAACCGACTCCACGTGAGATTTCCCTGTCCATCTGGAGGGTGCGAGGCCTTCCGGTGGACCACACACACACACACGCACTGCCGTTCGGCACGCCTAGCAGTCCAACGACCTTTCGAGATCGGAAAAGGACGGGAATGGCGAGCCGCCCGGTTGCGAGGGCGAGTAACGCATTTCGTGCCGAATGAGTGAGCCGAATGTATCGGAGAGCCTTGCACTCTTTTGAAATAACGAGCACCAGACACGGTGAAAAAGCCGAAAAAATAAGTACAAAATGTCACCGAATGCTGGAAATAATATACAGCAGAGAATTATGAACATTTTTCCATAAATTTTGGGGGTAAAAGATACTGGGGGTAAAAGAAGTAACACATTAGAAGTTGAAGAAAAAACAAAAACAACAAACACTAACTGAAATTCATTTCTTTAATAAATAAAAGAAATAACACGCAATAGACCAAAAAATGACCATCAAAATTTTATAAATAATTAATATAAAGTATTATCTCCTCACGTAGTAAAAATTTCCCCCTCAATTTGAAATTTCTTTGTTCGAAAGAGGTCATTCAATCAAACCAATTAAATAAAATTAGCAAATAACTACAGAAAGAAAATTATTATTAAAAGGGCGCGTGGCAGGGGAATCGAGGTTTCATGTGAAAGTATAAATACTATCAATGTAATTTTTACGAGCGTGAGGTCAATGTGTCCTGCTTCATTTGAATGCCATTCATCACAAACTGGCACACCACTCGCCGGATCCTCTCGTCTGCACTCAATAACTCGTCATGGGTCCATTTCGTTTTTATTTTTAGTGTAACCCATGACAAATTCCTCTTCTTCCGAGGTAAATTGTAACAGTTTGGCAACCCTGGGCTAAGGGATACCAATAGTAGATTAATGTGATGGACCGGGAGCATGACTTTGAGGTACGCCAGAAGTCAGAGCCGCGCACAAGGTCGCTTCACCCCACCGGTTCCTCGATGGCAATGCAGACACAGGAGGAAGATGGCAAGGGTGAGTTGAGAAAATGTATTCAACCTGTCGACCGTCAGAAAAACGGACACAGCAGTATTAGACAATTTTGTTAAACGTTGGCGAGCGTTAATCGTTCACAATTTCGGGTCGAGACAGAGGGGTGTGAGACATCTGTATAAAATAAAATAACTTTTATGCATAACTTCCACATAATAAACTTAATTAGTCGAGCGGGGGCTTTGGCTTATTCAGTCATCTCCGCGAAGAGGAACATATTGGTCCCAGGGGAAATACTGAAGGGAATTCTGGCAGAAAATTGTGTCTGTAATCCTCCATGGACCGAAAACAGACGAGTAATGAGATAAATAATAAGTACTAAGAAATGGGATTGTTGCGAAATTTCAGAAACCGTGGAAGAGGCCATGAAAGGTAGTCTGGCCAATCTAGGGGCTGAACTTCATCGCAGAGCAATAGTTAGTTATCAATCAGCCTCAGCCCAGTCGCCAATTGAAACCCCACGTCCCTTTCGGTGGCGAGATGAGAGGAAGGCCTAGGAAAAGGCCATATTCAGGAAACCATCGGTCCCTATTGCCGGCGGACAGATATCCAAATCCGGAAAAAGCGGAAAAAAGTCAATTTTTTTACTTTTTTGAAAAGAATAATTCAATGCACTACATATGTTACTGAAGGTCTGGATCATCTTGAAAAGCACTTGTGTTTACTATTAAATCCATTATTAAGTATTGGGCATTGCCCCAAAATCACGCCAAATTGAATGGAAACATGTTTTTAACATTTTTTCGAAAAATACATCATTTCAATCTATTTTTGTCTGGAATGCACATATACTGCAAATTGGTTTGATGACTATTCTCGGCAGTAATGTGTTTATATTATTATGAAATAATATGTTTAACCATCTTTTTGAGCCATTAACCTGACCTGAGTAGAATCTGTTGAAATCGAAGCCATATTTAAGGGAAATTTCATACATTGTTGATTTTTTTTAAATTTTCTCCAAAAGGTCCCTCAGATTTTGTTGTGAGGTATAGTGTAGAGTATTAGGCAGATAAAAGCGTAGAAATCAGCTGTCTATACGTGCCTAAACTCGTTTAAGAACGATTTATATGACCCTATACCATGTGCGAGGCGGTCAATCAGCTGCTAATAGGAAGACGGTAACCTTGTCTCCTGGATGAGTGGCCCCGCCGATCACCACTGCCGAGTGGAATTAATGAATCGCAGTAACTCACGTCGGGACGGTGAGAATTGTCACAATTCGTAAGAAGGGTGGATGGCTGTCATTCGGGGGGGGGTAATATTCGCCATCCGAGCCCCCTTATCCCTCTCTCCCTTCGGTGACCACCTCGCAGCCACCTCCAGGCGAGGCATCATTTCCCCCCTCGCTCGCCTTGTTACACTTCGATCCCCAAGTATCCATAACCAGGTTACCTCTCCCCTCCACACACACCCCACCCACCCACCATTCCGACGACAAGAAGAGATTCCTCCCTCTCCACCCGCGTCAATTACGACCCGGATGGGTCGCAGCACGAAGGTCGCGTGGCGACGCTCCATGTGCTCACCCTGATGTTTTTGGAGCCGACTATGATGGTGGGGTTTTACAGTTAAAGTGTACTGGTTGAGAAAAAAACCCCACCGGAGAAATCCCATGGACAGCGCTGCCATATGCAATGATCAATCATTCATAAAAGCACGCAGCTATTTCGAATGCAACCTAAGACGTAGAGCTGTTGGATTTGTGAAATGTTGTAAATTTGAGGCAGATAACTTCAATGAAGAGGTTAACGACACACAGTAAATCCAGTCATACTGCGGTAAATCGGTTCACTTACGTATAATCAGGGAGATAGAACGTCGAACGGATAGATTTAAAATTTCAATTTCCGCTCGTATGATTAGAGATCAAACTAAACATTGGCACAGGGTTAGTTCGGAAGGGAAGTGCACGCGTTTTATTTTTCTCCCGTTAATGAAATCTCACGATGCGTTCACTACTGGGCTTCACACTTCACTAAGACGTCTTAACACCCCGATATTATCCACGAGGTTATGAAAACGCATAACCAGCTCGATATGCTGAGTGTCTCCACAATTCCCCTTAAATATTTCTCCTAATTCAACTTGAAAATTACCCCCTCCGCTACACTAGACCACGAACCGATAAACTCCCAATAATTCACATTCTTTGTTTTTTAACTTCATATTTGTTTTTTATTCATTTGATGTTTAATTGTTGTTATCTCTTTCCCCTTTTTTCCCTAGGTTTGCATTTCGACCGACTGAACCGTTTTTCTCTATCACACTCGGAGCGAGAAGATATGCGTGACATTCCTGAATAGATGTCGCAGACGATGGAAGAGTAACCACAAAGGGTAAGAATATGTTGCATTTCTATAGAAATTATATATTAGTTGCTTTTGAGGATAATAACTCGTAAAATGTAAATTAAAAAGTTGCAGGCTAATTAGTCATTCAGGTATTGCTTTAAACTTTGTAGCAGGCAAAATTTAGTAATAATATTAGTCATTTAAGTGAAGAATGATATACGGCTCCCGTAATCTGCTAATTTTTAGACAGATGTAAAGCCAAAGTCATGATTTTGAGAACCAAAGCAAACAAATTTAAATTGATTATAAACTTAGAAAAGGTAGAATAAAAGTACGATTGAGTGAACATAAATTCCAAATGTTTACCAATGTTACTTCAACTTAAAGCTATACGAATTAACGGCTTAGAATAGACAACGTTCCTTGGACACCTGAAACGAAATACCCACATGTTGATATTCAAACACGGATTTAACTTTCACCCAAGGAAACAACAAAGTTTTAGAAAATGATTTTTTTTAAATTAGCAACACTATTTTTAAGCATATGTCCTACCGAAATCCTTCCAGATAAATGAACGGGAATCTTTCACATTTCCCACCGGTTACTGTATTCCAGCAATGAATGACGTTTCAACAGCTAACTTCTACATCTCATTCAAAGAGAAGATTTACTTCTACCCCAAGAAATCGGTGAGTTTGATGTTGAAACAATGGTGCTGGAAAACAAAATCCGAGTGGTAGTTCTCCAAATGATTTCCCGGGGATACGTGATTCAATACGTACCTTGTTATATAATTATAGAGAGGAGAAAATAAGTAACACTGCTGTTTCCACATGAATATTTATTTGGAGCCATGGTTTCATTGTCGCACTGCGTCATCAAATCTAGTCGTGTTGCATCATCTATTTGATGATGCAGCACGACTAGAGGTAGAACGTTCTACATGTAGTGATGATGTAGAACGACTATGATACCATTGTCGACTCAAATAAATATCCATGCGGAACTAGCGAGTGTTATATGATGGATTTCCACAAAGTTGTGCCCTATACTTCGTCGTTATAACTATAGAAAATCTTTGCGGCCACATTAAACAGTTTGAGAGTTTCACGCAATATTAGGTTGTTATGACTGCTATGAGGTTTCAGGAAAAAATATAAACGGCACAGATCATCGACGCATTACACCTAAGATAAATAAAAATAAAAAGAAAAAAACACCTAAGAAATATTTTATTTGAATTTCTGTTGCAGCAATGGTTAAATCATTAGTATAATTTATGATGGAAATTCATCCGGCTGAAAAATAACAAAATCGTTTACTTCCATATGTATAAAAGGCAAAATAATTGAAATGGAAGTAAACATTTTCCGAAACAAAGGAATGTCGTAATTTAAATGTATACCTCGTAACCAATTCAACTACGAGAACCAAATTTCAAAATATTAATATGAGATTACGTGAATGGAAGAACTGTAGCAGAATAACCTATTGCAAATTCAAAGCTTGAATCTCAAATTGTGCTTTTTCCGAATCCTAAAAGAATTTCAACAGTTAATTTATTTGAAAATATCGTATCTAACTAAATACAGTGCGTTTAAAGTGCCATGAATCAGCCAGTAGCATAACCGTTTGCGCTAAATCAAAATAAAATTGAAGCAATAGAGATAAAAACGTGATTAATTCTTTATTTCAAGTTGACCATTATTGATTTGAAATAACTATCGCCTAGTGACTCCAAATTTACCTATAATTTCAGTCACTACCACATGAAAAATTTTCTCTCGTACTTTTACGAATCTTTGAGTGATGAGAACGACTGCGAATGAATTTTAAGAATGAAATGAAGGAAACATATGCTATGGTAATTGAAGCATCGAACTTTATCTGTAGACATATTTAATTTATAGAGATGGGATAAAAAATAGCCTCCATCTAGACCTATAATGCGCCTCGAAACTTTAATTACTTTAAAAATTGATTACATTTGACACCTATTCGCTTTCTACATAAACATATATTTTATTTAATGGAAGTAGAACTACTGAGGTCATCGTTTTGTCTGTTTTCGATCAAACAACCAAAGTCAATCATCCCTCACGAAACAGTAGTCATGAAAATGAATATGAAAATATAGATTTCTCTGTCAAAAGATATGTTAATAGGAGCTCACTTTCTTGCTGCATATTAATGGATGTTAGGAAACGAACTTTTAATACAAATCCGATAACTATAAAAAGCCAAATTGTTGCATTTAGATGATTTCCAAGTCCTGAGTAATTCCTGTTTCCAGAAAAATTTCAATATTCCCGAGAGAGTAGGAGAGAATGTTAACGACGAACACAGGCCAAGCAGGCATAACACCTGGCAATATATTAGCGGTATGACAATTCAATTACGTGGGGCATGCCAAAAGGAAATTTACAAAGCGATTTCCAGAATTTGAATTTATTTGGTAAAAACAACATCTGAACATCATGAATTTACAACTATTCCACAATTTTTCACAAAGTTTTCCCCATCCACACACACTTCCTACACCACGGGTTGATATTTCCTCGTTGACCGCGAACTTTTCAATTCAATTCAGGGCCCCAATGCAAGCGCCGCACCCAACAACTTGTTTCGGCGAAGGAAAGAGACGGTGGTCAACTCGGTCCGAGGCAAACACCACGATCGACGAACTGCCTCGTGACACGGTGTCGTCGCGACGACTGCTGTACTACTCTTATCCCTTTTTATTCGGAGCAACCGTCCGAATAGTTAGGCCGATATTCTTAACCGGCTGGCGCCTCGATACTGGAGGGGAATAGAAGAAATTAAAAGCTAGACACGACGTTCACTCACACGTGGACTAGACGAGAACGTATTAAAAATAATTACAGCACATGAAAGAATATAAAATTGCTGCATCGGAGTACACGATCGCAGCTGCTTCAAAGCATGAATCTCAATTTAAAAATCAAGTTCAACACAAAAGTATCACAATCTACGAGAAATAATTGGGGAAAGGGCTTAAATAAATCAATTAAAAAATTCTCCTGACAAAATTTACTGAATCGAGTGAAACAGCTTTTATTATTACGTGTGAGCTGTACGAGTGAAAATTTTAAAATAATTTCACGTGGCTAATAAGAAATTTTCAACACAAAAAAACGCATTTTTCAGCTGTAGCAATTAACAGTATGCTGAAAAACCAAACGAAATATGTACATACCTATCATGGCGCTTATTACTTCAATCACCGCCTATCAAAAATCATGGGAAATTCTTTGTGAGAACTTCAAAAAACTTCTCCTACTTACCTAAGCATGAAATTATCGAACGTTTTCGAGCAGACTTTGAATAATATGCCGTGGAAAGTCAGCTGTGAAGAATTTTTTGCTCCTTTAAATTTATTTAACGATTAAACCCATATTTAAAAAAGAACATCGCTGGGCTGCAAAAGCTGTTAATATAGACCAGTGATTCCCAAAGTGGAGGCTGCAGCCCCCTTGGGATTGGTGCTTTAGTATGGGTGGGACGAAAAGATACACGAGGGGTTATTAGGGGGGGGTCACCGGCGGCGGGGACCTGGCCGAGCGATAATCATATCAAAAGGTCAAGGAAGACATTGAGTATAGTTTTATGGAACCACGGGGGGGCCAAGGTACGAAAAAAAGTTTTGGGAAACACTAATATAGTACACTATTAAAAGATGCAAAAAGGATGAGGTCTTTCTTTCGGCGTCAAAATAAATAAATGAGAACGGAACGAACAAAGCAAACAACATGGGAAATTGGGAATGTGAACAACTGTACCGCAAATGCTCGGGGGGGGGGGGCGGATATGACGTCATCTCAATGTACAAATAAGCCTGAGAAAATGATGCAATTACAAAATGACTTCAAGACAAAGTAGTCGAAAAAATGGAGAAGGAAAAGGTCCTCGTCTACTTTTCTACCAAAATGAAGAATTATTAATTAGCAAACTCGAATTTAAGAGTTGACGATGACAGATTAATAATTGAATTTGAGCGGTTAATGTGGATGGAAATGATGTTACGTCAACTCCTTGATACCAAACGGGGCTACATTATCTTGCAAAAAATTCCACGAGCGCATGCAACACCGAGGAAACAATTTAAAACTCCTTGATAACCATCGCAACGAATGAGAGAGACGTGATTCTTGGAGAAGAGGTAATTGGGGCGTTTCCCCGTGGTCTTAAGCAACACTATCTTTGGCGTGTACCCTTCGCACCACGGCCGACTCATCTGATGTCAGTTGAACGCGAGGAACGGCCGCTATCGCAGGACTACCCTTCGTCTGGCTCCTACTCTTGGTTATACCGGGCAGGGGTGACCCTGCCATGAGCTATACTCATCGCTTATGGATCGATGGAGTACACGAGTCCTCCCACTTGGTCCATGGGGGAAGGAATAGAATAAAGTTTTTATATTTTGCAGAACCCCGATTAATGAATTTAGTAACCATCCAGAGGCACCGACCATGGTAACCGATTTCATCAAATGCGTCAACCATTTTCAGCAATCAGAGTTCGGATAAATGACTGCTGTTACGTTTTTTATGGAGTGAACACGCCTTCTACAATTGAAAAGTAGCTGCTTATAAAATGACGTTACGCTAACTGCACTTATGCTTAAATACGAGCAATATATACCCAGAGTCAATGTTAGCTTACATTCGAAAAGAAAAGTCTTGTATTGAAAAAAAATAAATATTTATACATTCTGCAAGAAAAGTCATTTCATATTTTGACCACGGAGCCATAATTGCCACTGCAAATCAATCTTGAATTTTTTCAAAGTGGAGAACAAAGCACTCATGACATATACTCGTAATTTATTTATTTTTTGCTGTTTTCAGTGTAAATCTATTCATGAAGGAACTCAGGTTTTCCCGGTGAATGGATTCAGGGGGAAGATTTCTCGGGTTTCCACCCGGGTCCAGGGGATGTTTTCCACCAACATTTCGAAGGCTAAGTCTTGCTGATGGCTTCAGGGTGACGATATCTGATGATTCCTGTCATCACCCTGAAGACGATGGCGGACTTAGCCTACGAAACGTTGGTGAAAAACGGACCCGGATGGAAACCCGAGAAATCTTTCCTCCTAAATCGATTCATAATTAATTGAGATATCGCATTCACACCACGACGAAAGATCGGAACCGTCTTTTTTTTCTGATGAATTCGACTTTGGATTCAAGAAAATGAAGGGAATGGGAAAAAGGAAGGGGGGGAAGCAGGAAAATTAAGCTTGGACGAAATGACACATGAATCGACTGAAATTTCGTCCGACCAGGAAACTGCTCTCTAATCTCAAGCATTGTTTCCATGATTGACTCGACGTGCTCGGTGGTCGCAATTCGTTCCCGTGCTTACGCCAGTTATTCTCGCCGCGTGCTACCACCCACTCACGCCTCCATCCTCCCAATGAGGCGCGCGAGAAGCCTATCGCAAATCCCAAAAAAAAGGACGACGAAACAGAAAGGTGTGAGCCTCGTGAGAGCGATTGGCACGCCCTCGTGTGACTATCACCGAGAGCACTTCGTCGGAGGGAGGCGCTTCCCTCCCCTCCCCCCCCCCTCCCGATTACTTCATTATTTAGACGCAGAAATTATTATTACAATGACAAATGGAAGTATACCCAAGGTCCGGTGGTATATTACACATCAATGTGTCAATTACAACAAATAAATTAATAGCAACTGAATTTAAACTGGATAATTGGGTCTGTTAAGAGAATATTATCTAATGCAAGCATTGCATGCTAGCTCATTACACTTCTATATTGACGTTTGAAGGCCTTCAAATTTTTTGATGAGGGTCTAAACAATTCTTGAGGCAGTTGGTTCCAATCAACAATTGTTCTATTTATGAATAAAAATTTCTTTAAATCAGTTTTTTGGGGTCAATGGTCCAAAATGGCGAAATTTAGTCGAAATAATGTGTGGCTTCACCCTCAACACACGCACGCGAGGAGTCGAGTCGGGAACAACGCAGCCGAGGCGTGGCACACACTGAGAAATTGAACCCGAAATTGGAAACTGGGGGGGGAATTAGGTGGGTGGGGGGGGGGGGGGAGTTTACC
>WURS02462119.1:2683-13524 GCA_011762765.2 Rhinocypha anisoptera | reverse complement strand
GAGAGAGAGAGAGAGACCAGTGGTCATCGAAATGAGAAGACCTTGAGAGAGAGAGAGAACAGAATCGAGGGTTCACTGTGTCTGGTGTCGATGCACTGCGATGTTGTGCGCCAGGGAAGCAACACTGCACACTCAGAGACATAAAGGGAGAGAGAGGGAGAGAATGAGAGAGAGAGTGAGAGAGAGAGAGAGAGAGAAAGAGACATACTCGCAATGCGTGCACTCGCTCGTTGCTCGTTGAAGGCCATCTGGCTCGTTTTTACGATTGCTGCTATGAGAGATGATGATGGCCATCAAGTGGCGAATGCGCCCTTTTTGCGAGCCATTGCCATTGCGGAGACAATGCGACCATCCTTGAGAAAACTACCGGTCTGCCTTGGCCACCACTAACAAGCCACCACTGACAACGTCCAACTTATGTCACTTTGGGTCTAACTTCCTTATATATGTATGTGTGAAGTGTGTGGGAGAGAATTGAAACCTAATTCCGCGAGACCCAAATAAAAATGCCAAAATACCTTCTACCACGACTGGTTGAACATCAATCTGGTTAACTCATGTGAAAGAGAGAGAAAGGCAGTCTGATTACTCGTTGAGCAGTGGTAACGAGTGGTGTCGCACTAGACTAGACGGGAGAGTGAAAAAGAAAGAGAGAGAAAGGAAGCACAGAACACCCCGTAGTAACCGAGCATCTGGCAGTTCTCAGTAGTAGGCTCAGTGCGCGCTAGTGTTACACTGGTCAGAAGGCTTGCTATCGTTCTTGGCGGGCTCACTGGCGGTGTATTTCTGTGTGTGTATCTGTGTCTATGTGTGTGAGTGTTTGAGTGTCGAGAATCGGAGGCGAATCAACAAAACACACTACTCTGGCTTGCTTGATGGCGAAGACAGTCAGTTTGTGGCTCGAGGACAATGAACACACACACACACACATACCGCACCATTTGAATTCAACGCCCAGTGGACCTAACTTTCCTAGTTTAGACCCTGCTCAAGACAAGACGCAGTGATTCTCAACACGGACACCTGGAGACAAGTCTTGCGCACCACGCGCACCGCATCTTGTCCTGGTGCCTCACTCTCTCCTACGCTCTCTCTCCTACTTTCTCTCTCTCTCTTTCTCCCACCTCTCCCTCCCACTATCGCTCTCCTGGAACCGGTGAATGAACCTCGCGGTAGAGCAGTGTGGGCACACTCCACTCGCCACTGGCAGTTGCAGCGAGACTGTGCTCGGGTGCGCGAGTCGCACTCTCTCTCCACTTGAACACCACTACTAAGCCTGCCAGCCAGTTAGAGTCACATTGAAGTCCTCATCGCGTCGCGCTGCGCTCTTTGTCTTTGTTCTTACCCAAAGTTCTGCTGTTTTTGTTGTGTTCAATCAAAGTTGCTTCAACTTGATTCTTCCATTTCCTTCCTCTCTCGTCGCCATCATCTAAACGTCCCCATCTTGATCTTGATTAAGAAGGGTAAGTGACAACTCTTTTTCTAATTAAAGCTCTTTCTCTCTATATCCGATTGGATTGATACATTGCAACTGCTTGACAATGGTACAAAAGAACAGGATGTACAAGGATGGAGGGGGATAACAACATACAGAGAGAACAAAGTTCATGTGACACGCGTATTTTGAAAGAGAAGAGAAAAGAGGGTGTGACAGTGATGCAGTTTGTGATATGTTCAATTCGATATGTGCTGCGTGGGTGGAGTGTGTATTTGGAGTGAGAGTGTATGCCCTTGATGACCTCCTCGGGTTGCGCCAGTCTAAGCAGGTGCCAACTCGACAGTTTTTTGCTCTAAATCAATTCATCATCATCACACCCAAGATGTTTCCACGTTCCACTGGTCATCGTTGTTTCACTATTCTGTTCTGGTTAACCCTTGTCGTGCTCTTCTACGTCGAAGCGTTTCCCTTTGGTTTTGTGCCCAGTGACCCACGTTTGCGGGATGACTTCTACCAGATTGACTCGGAACGAATTCGGGCTGAACTAGAAAATGTGGATGGAAAACAACGAGAGTTGATTACAACAATTGCGACACCGGTGGATTCACCTTCGTGGTTCGAGAGTAAACCACCGCCTGGTTATGCCACTTGGCACCAGTTTTGCCAGGTTTACTGGCAAACTTGGCGATGCCCAGGCTTTCATTCCAAACCACACCCGATCATCCATAGCTACGAGATCACCCGAAATCCGGTTCAGAAACCAAATATTTTCCGAAAACTACTCGAAACCATTTTTGGAATTTGAGTTTGGATTTATATCAACAATTTAAGTTTTAATATACATAAAACCAAAATATTACCCTACACACATATATAATGATTGAACCTAAATATTAGTTTATACACTGTTAAAAATACTGTCCGGTTATAACCCAACATTGAGCGCGTTTTTGGTTATAACTCGACAAGTTTTTGTAATAGACTTTCAATTTAAAAATGTAAGTTTATAAGCAGACATTTAGAAAAAACAACGTTTATAAGTTGAATTTTTTAAAAATTGCAGAGTTATAAACCAACTTTTTTTAAATTATCATCTTAAAAGCTGGTATTTAAATTATAAAGTTATAACCAGAAACGTACTCAATTTCAGGTTATAAAAAAACTGCATTTTTAACAGTGTAGCAAAAAATAATCCTTTTAACTAACTTGATAAATATTCATTCAAAATTATTTCTTTTCTCGTATGATTACTCATTAATTGCTTTTGTTTTGATTATAAATGATCTTAAAAAATATGTTTAGACTTTAAATATATCTGAATATAATATTACTTAAAGCGTTATATTTACCAAAATTATTTTTGTTCTTGTATTACTAATGAATAAGTGTTGTTTTAATTTTACATAATTTTTGCATTTATCACTGAATATCATTTACTTGTGAAGTGTGATGACAAAAAAGCCAAAATGTTATTTCTCATATATACGCTTTGATTTTACATATATTATATTAGGAATTATATTATAAAATAAATAGTATTTTTTAAATTAAAATAATGAATAAAAATATTGCCGTTTTATTCAACATAACTCGGGTTAAGCCGTGAAATTTTAAAATAAAATAAAACTAAATGTAATGTATGTTTGTGAATGTCAGTTGTCAAAATGACTTAATTAGAATTAATTATAAAAAGTTCATTTTGCATAGCAAAAATGTACAAATATTTAACCCAAAAACAGTAAACATTTTTGAATTATTGATATTTCTATTGAAATGCATTCTGGTTTTCTGCGTGTGCAATTAAAATGTGCAATAAACAGTAGATATTGACGTAAATGTGCTATTTTTACCAAAAAAAACAGTGAACAAGTAGAAGTATGAAAAAATTAAGCAAAAATCTGATTAGATATTCAGAAACTCATATTTGAATTTGAAATAAGCGATTCATCAATTTGCATTTTTAAAAATATTTTAATTAGTAAAAGTAGGTTTTCATTATGACAAAAATAGAACTAATTAAAACTAATAAATATTAAATTTTTGACCTAATAAAAAAAGAAAATATGTAAGTTATGTTTGCATTTTGATTAGTTTTCACAAAGGTTAATTAAAAATTTTATTGAATACTATAAACTCGTATTATACTTGTTTACTTGTTTTTTTGTTTTAAAAAAATTATGTAGTTGTAGTGAAACACAAACAAAAAGAATAAAAAAACAAATCAAATTAACCTTCTACTTGAAAAAACTCGAACTTGGAAAAAAATATTACCGTGAATATTATCATCCAGAAATAATAATAATAAAAATTAAAGTTTATTCTAGCAAGTCATATGTACTTTATATATACATCTACCTACACACACATAAATCAAATTTGATTTTTCCTTTTAAATTCTACAAGGTTTTTACAAATCTAATTATTTTTTACTATTTAGCAAAAAGAAAAAAAATGACTATAAAACAGAAAAAGGTATTGTCGTGGTTTTTAATGTTCTATGTTCTGTTATTTTTTGGTATTGTGCCACCCAAGTTTTTGTACTGTGAGAGTTACGCTACTTCCACTATGATTAACCGATTCGAATCCATTGTTGTGATTCGAATTTGTTACCAATTTGAATCTAACTTTTACGGTTGTAATTGGAATCTTTAACCGATTTGAAACTAACTTTTTGGGTTATGAGTCAAATTTTATATTCCAATTCGGTTCGAATTTTGTGCATAAATCTTTGAATTCTCCTTCAAATTGATTTGGAATTCAAACTTTTCTAATTCTCGCTCAATTTTATTTAAATTTTTGCATAACCCTACGAATTAATTCTAGTTTGACCTTGACGGCACTGCCGACGTTTTTTTACAAGAGGCAGAGGGCACTTTAGCGCCGGTCCTCTTGTAAAAATAATTAATTTATTGTATAAAAAATATAAATATTTTTTGTTATATATGTATATAAATGTCACATGAAAATCTATCCAAAAAATACGTTTACTTAATATAATATAATACAAATTTTATTATCATCTCTAACCAAAGTCTGCTTTTCAGATGAGAGGATTTGGGAATTTTTTATACTATCATTGCTTTACTTTCTCGCTTTCACTCACTCACTCATTTTCTCTCTCTCTCTCTCTCTCTTTCCCTTTCTCTCTCTCTTTCCCTCTCTTTCATTAAATATCTCATATCCACTTATACAGCTCTCCTCGTGGGTTTGAGTAAATATGTAACCACTATTGGGGTTTTAGGTTAGATAAATATGTTCTTCACTTTACTCTCTATAAAGTTGTTTTTTGTTGGTCTGCGTGTTGCGAATTGCTTAACTCACTTTTTGGGTGACTTCGTGACTTTGCGCTTTGGTAGACACTTATAAGTGATCAGTTTTCTATGCCATAGAGAGAGAAGTCCGAAAATAAAAGATAAAATTAGAGTAATAAAAAGAAAAGTCATAAGAGAGAGAGAGAAAGAGAGAAGAGAGAAAGTTTAAGTAAAAGTAAACTATCGTCACTAACCCAATAAACTTGACATTTGGAGTGCATTTTTCTTAAAGATTAAGCCAATCGGATAGTGTTTAGATGTTTTGAGTGGTTTTCTAGTAATTTTTGGAGAATTTTATTCACTCTCACTCTTCTTTCACTCTCTCTCTCTCTCTCTCTCTCTCTCTATCTCTCTCTTTATCTATCTACATATTACCCCAGTGGGGTTTTAATCTAATGGAATACTATTTAGATATTTTTGGTCTCAATCTGATTCTATCTATTATATGAAATTGAAACCAGAATTAAATATTAAGCTAATTTGATTTGGAAAATCAATTTACTTTTGCCATATGGCTTCTTCTTCACTCGAGACTCATTAAAGTTTAATATATTCAAATAAAACTTGATTCTTAAACTTTGCGTGATTGCAAAGTTATTTTGGTTATTATTATTAATAGTATGTGAAAAGTAAAAAGTTTTGAGTTGCGCAAATCCTCATTTTAGTATACTATTCTTGATTTTATTATCTCTTCTTCTCTCTTTGTTCTCTTTCTTTCCATTAAAATCAATCTTATTCGTTTTTCAGTAAGACAAGTCAAGAGCAATTAATTTGCAATAAAGAAATAGCTTTTCTCGTCATCATCAACATTATTATTATTATTATTATTATCAACCTTAATTAGAATTTTCGTTTCAATGCCGATTTCGTGTACAATTCTCTATTTTATTTGGAATGACTTGAAATAAATTGGTACTCTCAATTCCAAACGGAAATTGTACAATTAAAAAAGAAGAAGAAAAAATAAGGATAAAAAATTTAGATTGAAAATTAACTAAAAATAGATCCTTTTTAAAAGAAAGAAAATTATTTAAACGGATAGAAAAGAAAGAACGAAATTCAAATAGCACTATTCAATTTATTTAATTGCAATTTTTTTACTTCTTTAATACCAATAATTGCAATCAGGTTTTTGTATTTTTTGTGAACTAAAATAAATTTATAACATTAATTTTAGTATTATTTTAAACAATTTCTTTTATTAGAGATACAACTATTGATTATTATTGGTATTTTTATTTTATCTTTAAATCATTATCATCTAAAAGAGACAAAGTGAATATAATGGAAAGATACCAAAAACAATTTAGAAAACAACCATGTTTACTGGAATCCATGCACTGGCTAAAACTTGCTTTTGTTGTTGTTGTTATGTGTTTTATTGATTTTGGGTACATTTGTTAGGTTTAATTTAATTTATATATATATGTTGTTTCCTGAGTGTGTAAAATGACTTTTCAGTATTTTTTTTGCAAAAGCATTTTAGGTTTAAAACATAGAAAAAGAGACATTTATTTATATAGTATAAAGCCACAGAGTAATTAGCTCTTAAACGGTGAAAAATATGGTAAAATCAAATATACAAATTATCTACGAATAAATGAAAAATAAACTTAAATTAAGCAATATTTTTGGTATTCAAATTTTTTGAATAGCAAAGAAGATATATGATAAATAGAGTTTTGCAAAGTTCATCATACACTCTAAACTCTAATGTTTAACTTAGGACATCTTTACTATCTTGGTGGTGAAATTGTATTGGTACAACAGTTTAGTGTAAAATAAGTCAAATTTAATCAAAATACTATGGTGTCACAAAATTGATAATAAGATTTAAGCGGCTAAAATCGATAAAAAGCGGATAAATTTTTATAAATTTTATATTAAAAAATTAACGCTGAAAGCGATAAATCAACGTTTTTAGCGGCTTATTTTCCGATTCCAGCTTCTTAAACGTTTTTGTCGCACTAAGGTATTTGTAAAGTTGTATTACTGTTTTTGCCTTACTACTGATTACTGATTTGAGTTTAAAGTGTATACAATTATTTTTAAAAATTTCAATATAAAATATTTTTCAATTAAATTAATAATATAGAATTATTCTAGTTTATAAATGGTTGTTATTATTATACAAAAAAAACAAGCCTCAATAAAATTTGCAAATAACGCTCAAAATACGTTCAAGCGGAAGTTATATGCTATACTAAAATTAAACTTTGTCCTTACTAGTAGAAATAGAAAATTAAGTTATAAACTACTTGAGTGCAAAGTGTAAAGAGAGAGAAAATAAGAGAAATAGATAGATTGAGTCTATATTGAGATGAGTGATGGTGTACTCTAAACTGGCATTTCATGTCTACACACTATTGAAAACGTGTGTGTGTGTATGAATGTGCGTCATTGGACACTACTACCAATGGAAATCTTTGGGCACTCTTGTTGTTGCTCTTCTTCTACTTCGTCACTGAACCAACGCACAGGATATATTCTGGCACGGAAGACGAGTTGGCAGAGCATGAAGTTTCGTTGAGGTGAACATTGTCAGAATTCGACCTTGGCATTGAGCCTAGTTCTTGCTCCAGGGACTCTTACTCTCTCTCTCTCTCTCTCTCTCTCTATCTATCTATCTATCTATCTCTCTTTCATTTTCCCTCTCTCCTGCTCTCTGCTCTTCTCTCTCTTCCACTCACTCTCCCACTCTCTCTCCCACTCTCTCTCACACTTTCTTTCCTACTCTCTCTCCTACACTCTCTCTCCCACTCTTCTTCTCTAACTTGTATCATCTACATTTTACTCTTTGTTTCTTGTGCCACCACTACCAATGGAGAGATCCATAGTTCCATCTTTCTCTCTCTCTCTCTTTTACTTACTCGCTCTATTCCTAGATTTCTCTTTCTCTCATTTACTCACTCACTCATTCTCTTTCTAGCACTCTCTCTCTTTCACTCATAATTCTTCCTGATTGCTATGTTGTTTTTGTTTAACCACCTTAACCAACTAGTGAAATCCATAGTTCTTCTACACTCTTAATCTTTCACCCCTCTCTCTCTCTCTCTTTCTCTCTCTCTTTCTCTCTCTTTCAACTTTCCAGTTTTACTTGGCTATTATTATTGCTTTGTTGTTTCTTCACTTGCCATCTTCACCAGTGGAAAGATCCGTAGTTCTTTCACTCTCACCAACCTCTCTCTCTCTCTCTCTCTCTCTCTTTCTCTCTCTTATTCCTACTCCCCTAACTCTCTGTATCTGTCTTCTCTGCTCCGAAACCTCCACGTTGATCACGTCAACACAGGCTCTAAACTTTACATCATCACTCTCCAAGCAACTCTGTTCAGTGTCCCTGAGCTTCAAAGTAGTTTCCCTTCTTTCTTTCTCTCTCACTCACTCATCTTCATCTTGTTGTTGTTGTCGTTGTTGTTGTAGTTGTTGTTTTGCATTGAATCTTCGTCGTAGTTTCATCGTAGTTTGTCCTTTCGAAATACACTAATTTTGTGTTTACGAAATCAAACCGGATTCTCTGTGCGCCATCTTTATTAATATTATTACTATTCATCATCAAGTATTAATGAAAAAATCATTTATATAGTTCAACACACATTATCACAGTTTATTTAATCATAATTTCTAGATTGTTATATTTTCACTTGTTTGCAACATGAAAATGTAAAAAAGGTTTGAATTGTGTGTTTGGCGTGAGAAGTGACAGAAAATTTGCAACATCTATATATTAATGATATAATATGGTTGTGGTTTTCGGTGTTCTATGTTTTGTCATTTCTTGGTATTATGCTACTCGCGTTTTTTTTACTGTGAGAGTTACGCTATTTCCACTGTGCTTAACCGATTAAAATCCATTGGTGTGATTCGAATTCGTTACTGATTCGAATCTACCTATCACTGTTGTGATTCCAATCTTTAAGCAATTTGAATCTAACTTTTTATGTTATTAATCAAATTTTATTCCGATTTGGTTCAAATTTTATGCATAAATCACTAATTTTCCATCAATTTGATTTTGAATTTAAACTTTTTCAATTCTAGTTCGATTTGATTCAAATTCTTCATAATCTTTAAAATTTACTAGAGTTTGACTTTTGATCTTGTTTGTTAATTTAGTGATTATTTTATTTCAAAATTGTTAAAACAAAAACAAAAATAAAAAATGTTCTATTTTTGGCATTTATTTAAATTTTAATTATTTAAAACGAAAAAAATTAATAAATGTTTTATTATTACTGTTGTTTAAATATATAAATAATTGATTTTTAAACAAAAAATAATTTACATTTTAATAAAATTATTATAATTTTACTTAAAATAATATAACAAAATAGTTTGTTCCGAGTATTTGAATATTCAAATGCTATTTTGTAACCTAAAAAAATAAAATTGTTAATCTACACATTGATTTATGATGAATCAAAGAAATCAATTTTAGCTTACTTATACAAAATTGTGTCCCTTGAGTCAGTTATTTGAGTTTGTTTACTCACTCACTCTACCCACTATATTCATTACTATTATTGCATCCCAAAAGAGAAAGGTCTCTAAGGATCTTTGGTTAGATTGTTTGTCAAACTTGGTATCAATTTCAAATTGACAGATTTCTTTTTTCCAAAAATAAAAGTTGTTTGTCCTTAATGGACCAATGACTTGTTCAAATGTTATATCAATGGGAAAGCTATATAAATAGTAATAATGAAAATTAATGGGAGTGAGAAATAAAGAGAGATAGAGTAAGGCATGTGAGAAATACTGCAAATGAAAGATAGATAAAACAAGAGAAAGAGAGAAAGGGAGTGGGAGAGAAAGATTGAGAGAAAAGAGAGTTAGAGAGAGAGAAAGAGAGGAAGAGAGAGAGAGAGAGAGAGAGAAAGAGAGGGAGAAAGAGAGGGAGAATAAATAAGAGAGAGAATAAAAGATAGAAAGAAAGAGAGAAAGAGAGAGAGGGAGGGAGGGAGGAAGAGAAAGGGAGAGAGAAAAAGAGAAAAAGAGAGGGAGAATAAGTGAGAGAGAATAAGAGAGAGGGAGAGAAAGAAATAGAGAGAAAGAAAGAGAAAGAAAGTAAGAGAGAAAAAAGAGAAAGTGAAAGAGAGAGAGAGAGAGAGATGAGAGAGATAGAGAGAAAGACAATTAGACATCATCAAGGTGTCATTGCCCTCTTTCTACCAATAAAATTGTCTAGTTATCTTATCATGGATTAACCTGTCTGACCCTAATCAGACATCTAATAGTTTGGTTTCAATTTTAACATTTCTCTCTCTCTCTCTCTTTTCTCTGTACCTCTCGCACTTAATTTCAATGTCATTGTCAATATTTGATTTTTTATATTTTAATATTTGTTTTTTACAGATGTTTCATCAACTTGAAATTTTTACCTCAAACGCCCTTATCTCAATTATATTATCATTATATATAATTTAAAAGAAATATTAGAAAATATACCTCATTTAACATCGTTGATTTTTTGTATGTATATAAGAAACTTCATCTTATCTCATTCTAATCTTTGATGCATTCTAAATAAGCCTTAACACTCTAGCAAAACGTTTTTACCCTTTAAAAGTCCAACTAGTTGCCAATTTAAAGAAAAAGAAGAAGAAAAACATTATCAAATTACTTCGACTTTTTTTATTACGAAGACAACAACAACAACGAGAATTCGATATTTTATACTACAATTACACTGTATTCCGGTAAGTTTTATATACCCAACCAAAACAAATTATTACTTTTTTATGCATGCGAAAAAAGACGACAAAATTAGGGCAAAATATACATTAATTAGAATAATAACATATATATATTATATATCTATGTACACTAATTACTAGCAAGTTGTTAATTAGGTTAGACTTTCTTGTGCAGCAATTTTTATTTATTATAATGCAAATAATAATAGTGGTAATTTATACAAAGTTTTAATGTGCATGTTATTATTATATACCAAATATATGTGAAGTTGTGTTTCAGTTTTATTTCGTAGTATTTGTTTGCGAATATTATATTTATACCAATTCAAAAATTTCCAATAATTTATTGTTTTAAAATTATTATAAATTGCATGCAAAAAGTGATTATTTTGTTTTAAAAAA
>WURS02462109.1:0-13525 GCA_011762765.2 Rhinocypha anisoptera | reverse complement strand
GATTTCAGGAGGATCATTTCAACGATGAGATCAGAAATATACTACAGGCACCGACATACTACGGTAGATTAGATCACTTACATAAAATCAGAGAGTTAGGATACCGAACAGACAGATATAAAATGTCATTTTTTCCTCGCACAATTAGAGATCACAATAAATGTAGTCACATGTCCGGAATTAGTAATCAGGATAGTTAATGTATATACGAGAGTTTTTAGTTGTGGTACATGGATGTTGTGAGCGGTGTGACATTGTCCAGTATGTTTTGTAGTTCTCGTATTAGTTTTTTGCATGATAGTTTGTTCTTTTTGTGCGTAATAATGCATGACTTGTATCATGTGCATGTGAATGTATGGTTGTGGCTCACCCCCCTGCCACACGCCCTTGTGGCGGCTTGCAGGGAAGTAGAAGTAGAAGTAAATCGTCGTCACAGACTAGCAGCCGTGGGTGAACGGTGCCTCGGGGAACTACGCGTGTTATGTACTCCCCACTCTTTTCAATATTCATCGTACCCACCATTAAGCAGACCAAAACCGGTCTTTATATTTGACGTTGCACATGATTCCAAGAGTGCAAGCTTACCAGTGGAACATTGAGGTTACACAAGAGGTTACAAGGTTACATACAAGGTCCTTTCTCGCTTCTCAGGCAACATTGCCATCAAGACAGATGGTTCCAAGTCCCTAATTGCGTGTGCCTGTGTATTGGTCGACTTCTAGTTTAAAAATCTCCACATTGTGCAGTATTTTAAAGGCGGAAATGACCGCGATAAAACTTTCACCGTAGAGTATCAAGAGCCAAAACACGGCATATGCTCCGACTCCATGAGTGCTCCTAAGGCCATTTCCTGCTATAACCCTGTCTACTAATGTTACAGTTATGCACGAATCCCTCCACCTTCTGAGGGATCGGAAAGTAAATACAGTGCTACCTTGGTTAACGACGGTAATCCGTTCCTGGTTTATCGTGGTTAACCAAAACCATCGTTATCCAAGGTGCGAATTCTCACAAGTATAATAATGATAATCGAGATCAATTCTTTCCGCCTCCTCCTCACGACCGCCATGCATGTCAAGTATACAGATAAAATTCATTTACCAAAACCAAACTGGTACCAACTTGGAAATAAATAAGTAAAATATGAAATCACTATCCGCCAGCTATATATATATTGGTTCGAACAGTAGTGGAAAAGACACAGGACACAAAAAGAAAGAAACTCACAGTGATGAAGAATTTTCGGTGGCACCACCACCTTCGTCCGTTCAGGAGAGAATGAATTTGTTCTAGGTATATCTTTTGAAAGTGTATTCATATGTATATATATGACTACAATTTCACAAGATACACCTAGAACACAAATAAAAGATACAATTGAATCCGAATTATCGGTGGTCGAAGCACACCTTTCTCTTAGGATCGAGGAAGAAGATATGTATACAAGAAGTTATAATTCAGATTCTTGTTTTTCCTTTCATATAATATCACTTAAATAGAGCAAGAAAAATTGGCTTACCCATATTCCAGTCTTTAAGAGATTTGGAGGAGGATTACATTAAGGAGCTGTTTATGTCTATGGTACATTGTTTCTGATTGCATAAATTCTCCTCTCAGTGAAATTATGAACATTCCAGGCTAAATCACATAAATGTATATATACTAAATACCAGATAAAACCTTTAAAAAATTATTGTAACAGGTGAGTTACTGCTAACGTTGAACCGGAAATATTTGGATTTCAAGAGTTGACACTTTCATAACATGAACCAATACAGTAGTTTTCAAAGTGGCGAATAACCTGGGTATAGGCCTTATTTAAAACCGATAGATTTGCATTACTCATTAGTCAGCATAATCTCCTGAATGGGATACTAAACTATTAATTAGTTAACAATCGAGATTTAAAGTCGAAGCTTGTGGTTATTCTTGACCATTACTGATTCATACATTGTCATGTTCTGGATCATCATTAATTACTTTGCGATTACTAATTATTCATCTAATTACGTCATAATATGTGTTCTACCGCTTAGAGCTAGTTCTGTGTCGGTTGCTGTTAACCGCTACTAAAAATAGGTCTCTCCTTCCCAGAATTTATAATTTAGTTTAACCCTATTGAGGTCATCCTAAAGTTATACTTGTACTAAATTATGTTAAGCTCCACTTTATTTCTCCTTTAATGCCAATTCAAGTGTGCAAAACCAAAAATTATTTTACACACGCGTAATAAGGTTAAACTAGCGCTCCATCCAGCTAAACCAAAGCTGAGTGATTTTCTGGGTACCACATCTTCGTGGGAAACCACAGGCGGCACAGGGAAAGGGTCTGACCCCTGATGTGTGTTTTCACACGTCAGGTCGTTGGGCTTAGTAGTAGATGTGGTTTATCCTCGCTTATCAAACCGATATTAGGGCTGAAGACTGTGGTCTTTCATATAGAGAAATATGTATATGCATAATATTTAAGGGGATTTCAACTCCAGCTGCTTTATAGCATATCATAATAATTAGCCCAATTATAAAAATTATGGATAGCAAATTTCTGAAAAACCTCATGAAATTAGTATTTTAGTTTAGGAAATGGGTAATTAAACGGCTTCTACCAAGGATAAATAACCAACAATCTATAGCACGTTTCATCTTTCCATTTTTTTTAGCCTCGTATGAGTAAAAAATATTACTATTTTGACCTCTATTCATGATTTCCATAATGCTTTCCTCTTTAGTTCAATTCGAACAATTCCTCGTCACCGGTTTCGGTAACTCATTATCTTGCTGGAGTTTCTTATGGAATATGAATTAGTATTAATATAATGAAACAGCCATGTATTATATAAACAGCTATTAGTACTGCCTGCCATTAGATCATTTGCCATTCGCGAATTGAGCATTCATAGGTGAAAATGATTTTCGCTTTATCTAAATCGCTCGCTTCATTGAGTGGGGTTCAAAATATTGGATAAATAAAACACCAGACTTCCTCCAGGATGTCCCTCCGTGCAAATGTCCTTAATCGCACTGTACGGTGACCTTGAAATTTTCCTCATTCTTTTCATCTGTCTTTAATCTTAATTAACCTTTAATAAATCTTAATTTGTGAAATTCAATTCACTAGTTTCTTTAGTTTTTTTTAGAGAGGCATAACATTTTCATAGCTGTTTGAATGACGTGATTTATTCATCTTGATCATCGGTAATGTCAACTATTAAAATACAGAAATAAATGTGGAGGTCGGGCGAGGTATATAGGGAAAAAAAAAGAGTGATTTATTGTTAATTAATATGTCTTGAGCACTTAATCATCTTCATTGCTTATCATAATTGGTGACCTCGTTCAAAATTTCTCCGATCTCTTGGGAAGCGAGGAGAGTTATCCGCATCGCACTTTTTCTTCTCTTTGTTCCCGTAAGCGGATTTCGACGTTTTTTTGAATTCATTTACTCCGCGCCCATTGTTTTCGGCGCCCACTCCCCTCATATATTTAAAAATCCCGTCTTGTCTTCCCTCCCTCCGTTCCGTCTTTTGCGCTCCCCCTTTTCCTCCACTCTCCTTAACTTCTCCTTCTCACCTAACCCCCCCCCCCCCTCCTCCCATCCACTCGGGCTCTATAAATAATTAATGGTCGCTCATGTATTATTCACATCCCGTGGACTGGTGTGTAAATTGTTTCCCTCAGCGCTTTCCAAAACCTTCGGTGGCGAGGAAACTCGTGAACTTTACTCGGACCAACATTCTTGCCCACTGTGGAGGAGGAGGAGGAGGAGGACCGCAGGAAGACGAGGGGGGGCGGGGGGAATGTGCGATTTGAGTGGAAGGGGGAATTGAATGCATTTTATAGCCCCCTGGCGATTCCCCAAGGGGTAGGGAAAAAGCGTAGAATATGTTATAGTATAAGTTGACGGGGTTCCATTTAAATGAACAACAACTGAGGGGTTGAAAAATCTGTTTAACTCACCCTTGAATGATCTACATTTATTTATATAAGACCTTAAAATCAAGTGAAAATTTCACTTAATGCATCGGATGATTTGGCAAGTAGAGCACATTAAAAATACTTAAATGTTTCAACAATTGTAATATATGTAGATACAGTGAAAGAGGTGCTTCGGGAATGCTCAAAATTACTCAGAGAATAAACGAATGGTGTTAAATACGAACCAATAACATGAAAATGTTTTTTGAGTAATAAAAAATTCAGTTTTAAAAGCTTACGCAAAACCACTGAAGCTATTTATTACATATATAAAGCGTATAAATAGAAAAATATTTCACTTACGCTTATTGTGGAAGTTGGTAAATGATTTTGATCCGATTCTTCATTGATAAAAATATATTTTTTCTATAGTTTTTTCTCATCAAATATCTAATGAATTATCTATCTTTTTCAACATAGAAAATATTATTAAAATGCTGAGAATATTGTTTTATTTTGAGATTTTGATGAATTTTTTATATATTTTATTTGTTTTGGGCTATTTCATGTTTTAGAAATGAGGGTTAAATATACATATTCTGCAAACATGTCTGATATTATCCTGATGAACCTTTTTTTAATGAAATGAAAATCTACCTCATGTAAGTAGAATTCGTCTGGTTGTACATTTATTTTGAGAGATTTGTGTCGGATAGCCTTACGGTGAGGATTTTTTAAAATATCACTTTCAATCTAAATAAATTGCAAAATATGTCGATCGGAAGAAAAACCCGAATTCATTGCGAAAATATTTTATTTCGACTGCATGATGAGTTGAGACGAATCGCAGTGTCGAGGGATTCGTAGGATGCGCTAGACGCGAAAGTTAATCACCTCACGCAATCACTGCATCCCGCCGTTAGACCGCGTCGCTGCAAATTTGAAATTAAAACTCCGAGCGCCGTAGCCAGGACAGACAACACGAACTCCGTGTGGAGTGACCTTCAAGGAAATTCGATGATGAGCGACCCCCGAAAATGCTCGCTGAGATCCTCTCCCTCGTCGTCACCTCCTCCACGCCCCCCCCCTCCCTCTCCCTCCCTCTCCCTCCCTCCTTTTATGCATTTACTGCGAATAGAAGTTTGCACACTTCTCCTTTCGTCGCCTTCCCTCCCTTTCCTTTCGGTCGTGCTCCCGCCGATAATGGATTAACTCGGTGACTCCACACCTAAGCGTCGTAATTGCGCACCATCGCGCGAAAAGGGACGCGAGGGATTTGAATGATGAGGGAGTTTTAGTCTGTGAAATTGGATTAATCTGAGCGATTACGTTGTTTATGGGGAGCCGGCGGTGAATTAATGTGTGCGTGGGTGAGTGATTCAAGTTAAGAATTCGGCGATTATCTTAATTACCCTGTATTGTCTTTCTACCGTCGATCGAAGTTTTTTTTTCCAAAATACCACTCAAACTGATTCGGCGTGGTTCTCCCTGAAATTTTTCTTTTTTTGTGATGACGCTTTACCCGACGCTGAAATTGTAGCGCATTCAGACACACTAAAAGTTCAGCTTTGTATTTCCTTTCTCTCTCTCTCTGAATTAAGCAGTAACTCAACTGGAAGTTAATGTAAATAATCAAATGAAACGAATGAAAAAATTAAACGGAAAGGGTCTATAATTTATTAATTAGATGCTGACCTTGAGCGAATCTTACATGGTTTATCAAACTTTAATCCTGTGATTACAAAACATTGGAAAATGTCTGTTGTTATGTTGACCTATTACGGAGTGATTTGCGGCAAGATAGTTTTATATTCGTTTTTCAACTTTAACCCGGTCTTTAACTTCCTCATTAACATTTGCAGTTACAAATAGACTTTAAGAACCAACATATGAACCAACTAAAAATAAGTATTTAAAGCTTCGATTAAATGCTTTTCTCTGGAATTCTAAAGTGCTTAAAAACTTGAGAAATTGGAAACGCATCTGTTCAGGTTTTCTTCTTCATCTTTTTCCGAAAATGTTGCGTTGCCTGCACTGACGAGTACATACTTCGTTTTCAAAGTAACAGATATAATAAATATTTCATTTTATGTTCACTGGATACCTTATGCCTGAGTTTAAAATATGTTAACATCATGATTTGAGATATAGGCAACATATACGCTCGAGTATACCAAAGTGATTAATTTGATTTTACGTCATCACTTTAAAAACATCTTAAATTTTGATTTTTATTGTCTATTGATTTTATAAATTAAAAATTTTTACAGGAACAATTATAAAAAAAGGAAGAACAGCAGAGATTTCGTGTTTCAAAAATCTTTTATTTTTGTGTAATTAGTTATATTTATCATATTAGTGATTTATCCTATGATTGTGAAGTGACAGTGAACGCACTAGTGTGGCCAACATTCTAGTCAAACAATGAAGACCCTCGCCACCACCGAGCGTAATGGGTTGGCACGAGTGGGAGAGGGGAAGCTAACACTCGCCAAGAAGCAGGATTGGGTTGCGTGTTCATCATTCCCCTTCATACTTGTTTTGGAACGGAACGTTTCAGATTTGAAATTCTAACTCAAATACGCGCGGCCAACTACCTGGTTCGGTGAAAACGCATGTCAAAGGGGTATTTTCTGTGTTTGCTAAATGGTTCACAATGGCGTTTGTCAACACGCTAGCCGTTTCCTTGCGCCTGAACAGCCGGCACCGATGTCCGTCTTGTAGAGTTGGTTTCTCATGTCTTGGGAACTGGGATGCAGCGAGAGTGAGGGATTTGGCCGGTGAAGGAGATAATGCCACTAGCCACGGAAGTCCGCGACTGTTGAATTGCAACACTCTGACAGGCTGCATTGGGTCTACCTTGATTTCGTGCGATGTTTAAGTTCAGAAAGGATATGTTTTCACAGTGACTGTCATGTTTGACTAAATTAAAAATATAATTTTTATAATCATCATCAGTACTTCAATCCGAAGATTGGTTGACTGCAGAAATTGTTATAATGTTCATCATTAATTGCGCAGTAAGAGAGTACAAAGAAATATTTTGAAATGGATTCCATACTCTTATGCCGTAGTAAACGACCTCAGGTGTGCATATGCTTCTGACATTCAAATTTGCCTTGTCACCTTGTTAGAAATCCGACGGTAAAACTTACCGGATATAATTTGTGTTTTTTCCTTTTCTCGGATTCCCCTAAAATATTCCTATCCTCCCTTTTCATATCTAATACTTTTTCTCGCTTATCTTTCAATTTTCTCTTTTGTCACCTAATTTTAAACATTTCCACACCTCTAATCGTATTCTCTACTACATTAAATAAAGTTTCCGATCTACATTTCGAATATCAGGGTTTTTACTAATCTTTTTTTTTTAATAAGATTCCACTGATTAATAATTTTTATAGGTAAAGTATTCCCTTACTGACACAGATATTCTGTATACTTGGTATTATAATATAAAATTGTTATTGCTACGGGTGTAACGAAACTAGTATCAATAAATATTTAAGTGGAAAGCTAAGTGTTTTAATTCGTAAAACAGTTATTCTAGTTTTGACGTTGTCAGTAAGTTTATTTCCACTGAAATATTTCTCTAGTCAGTGGACCTTCGCACCGGTTCTAAATAACGCGATTGTAAAAAGATATTTGACTTTCAGTTTATTGTTTATTAAAAACCATCAAAACCTTGGTATTCTTATAATCGATCATTGTTCAATATGCCTCAAATGGACCCCTTGATGCACTCAGCAACCCCGGTGATTTTTTTAAGTGCCTGATTATTGTTTTCTCACAGCAGTTTCATGACTAAAGTTCTAAGACAACCATCTTATTTACCTCCCCATTCACTTAATTCCAAAATTAAAACCCTTCTTTGGTTCTATACATTTTTCCTCTGAATACAGGTCACAAATCACTGGAGAGAACGGGAGCCTCTAACTTCCCTGCCCTAAAACTGCTCTTAAGATATTTTATAACATCTTTCCTTTATTTTAGATGTTGTGGAATTCTATACAACTCTTCAATAACGTTATACTGCGCCCTTTACATCTAAGTCCATATCCGGTTTTTAACTGTGAGAATTAATAACCCTGTTGTTTTATTTAACCTTAGCCATTACGTAAAACCTCAGTTCCACCGTCCTTCACGCCATGTTCTAGGTGTACCGTTTTATATTATGGTGTCTGAACCATCTGTTAAATCCTTCTTCTGGTAAAATCTTTTCGTTTTCCTTGTAGGTCACTTTATTCTTATATATCTCGAGCCTATTCCTTTCTTCGACCTAAGTTAGCATTATCCATATCTTTCATTTTAAGATTCTTTTTTCCGGGAACATTTCAAATCATTACATCAGACTGATCACAAACCCTCGGAAACTATATTTTGATTAAGACTCACCTCGATCTTCTTATCCTCCAAAATATTATTGTAATGCATAAACCACCTTTAAACCCTTGATGAACCAGGATAGAGTCCACCTCCCAACGGCGTGTGAAAATTCACATTAATCAGGCTGGTGACAACTGATTACTTTCCGTGAATTCCTTTTCCTGAGCCGCCTGTGGTCCACCACGAAAATTTGGTTCGCAAATAATCGATCAGCTTTGATGAAGTCGGAGGTCCCCCCCCTGCAAGTCGCCGCGCAAGGGCGTGTGGACGGGCGGATTCAATGCTCTCACGACCTCCCCGCACCTACCGTCGAACCATGGAAACGCCCGTTTGGCGAAATATTTCAGGAAGATCGTCAAAAAGCGAAGAAGTCAAAAATATATTACAAGTCCCGAAAATACTGCGGTAGATCAGATCACTTACATAGAATCAAAGAGATATACTGTCCAACAGATAGATATAAAATGTAATTTTTTCCACGCACAATTAGAGAGACCAAATTAAATATGACCGCAAGTTCTGGGATAATAATTAGGCTAGCTAGTGTATTACATGTATATTATCTTGTTAATTGGTTTTGTTCCTGTATGGCATTCGTTTTCTTTTATCAATGGAATTTTTTGCATATAATTAGTTTCTCTGCATGTGAATTATATCTAATATGTACATGTGAGAATGCATGCTCACTCATCCCCTGCCACAGGCCCTCGCGACGGCTTGCGGGGCATCACGTAGGCGTAGACGTATCCGGGACTCGTGTCCGGTTCCCGGTAGCCAAGCGCGCTATCCAACTCACTTTATTGCATATTTGTTCGATTAAAACCCTCCTGCATAACACCCTAAACATTACTGTGGTTAACGTTAAATTCCTTTCCCCTTTCCTCTTTTCGATTACTCTGCAGCTGTTGGTTCAGTGATCGTCTCCTTCACACCCCCCCCCATCTTATTTTAAACCCAACACATTTCTATTTATTTCTCCATATATACATTAATGTTTCTGCGTCTTTTAATTGATGGTTTCTATATTATCTTCAACATTATTGACTATTACTTGTAATTATAACTGGATATTCTTCTCTTTGTTCTTCCGGTTGATTTGCATATATTTGCATCGCAATGAATACGTATGATGACGCCCGCGAATGCCTAGCCTCCTCTTTTGATTGGCTCTTCCCAGTGGCATCTGTACTGTAGTTATCGGGAGCAGATTCTTTCTTTTTGGTCGTCGGGAAAAAATATGAGTAAATGGCTACGCTCCCCTTCGCCTTGTTCAAAATTTATTTTAAAACAAACACCGTTCTACAAGTATCACCATTCCTTTGCGCCCGTCTCACTGGGGATCATATGCTTCGTGCACCACATTTTGCCTGAACTTGACTACTAGATCGATTTAGCAGGTTTGATCGTATCAGGGTCAGTTTTTATTGCTCCAGGCAGAAATGTTTGGGGTATTTGCGACGCAAAAGCATCCATCACGTGACGGAATGGAATAAAATGTAAGACGATTATTAAAGTAAAACCATTGTGTGATGATGTGCTATACAATCTTATTATATAAAGGTCTTCTGTGGTACTCTTAAAAAATTCATCTGTAAATGTAAGACAACATGTAATGTTATTCTAAAATATTAACCTCCATTTGGATTACCGCAGAATAAGTAATACATTTCTTCATTCCAATTGGTTTCAGATGCTAAATAATACTTTTAAAGCTACGGTGTGTATCGACCGTATATAATTAAGTCATTCCTCATTAAAGGATAATTTCGCGGTTAATTAAATTAATTGCCACATTCTTGTTATCGGAAATTGTTTTATTCCTAAAGGCCCGTGGTCGAATGACACGAATTCGTAAATGTATTTATTCTTGATTTTGAGTAATCTTTTTCACAAACACATTTAGGATTGAGGGTGTAACATTCAAATGTTTCAAAACACACAAATGGAGAGGTTGCAGAAATTAAATGCTGACAGTAATTCAATTTCTAATTCGTTTATTTACAATGTACTTCACTGTTATAACGTTTTGAAGTAACGAATTTTCTTGTTTATACTTGTTGAAAGAGGACACTTAGCCCATTCAAAATGTGGCTTGGAGAAACACGGTTAAAAGGCAAACAGCATTTAGCTTTTTTATTTGCACAGCTAGCTGAAGGGGGTGATGTAACGTCCGCGTTCATGTGTAAGAGTTTAAAGGTCTTCATTTTCTTCCTTTTTTTACGTGTCGGCTATCACAGGTAATTTCTACTTCACACGTTGGCTCTCTCTTGGGTTCAAAAGGTTTGGCTCTCACAAGAAAAGGAGGCCTTCCGCGTCTCTGTCTGACCTCTTAAAGTCTAATATGTACGCGCATAAATATAGTAGCACTTTTTAAGGTAGCGGCATTGAACAATGCGACTACTTGATTGATGCTTGGCTGTGCGACATACTTCGGAAAGCTCTTGGTCTTCGGAAGGGTTTGGAGCGAAGTTGCAAGCTCAGAGATCGGTAAAATAGGTCAAAAGATCTGAATCGAGCCTACTAAAATAAAAAAACCCTAAACTGAATTCAAAATGTTATTTAAAATATTTTCTGGCGTAAAACCGGCGACAGTTATCAAATGTATGACCGAAGTAATTAAAATGAAATATTATATGACGAAATGAGTGAAACAGTAATACATAATTTTTCTGTATTGGTAGATATATTTTAGTTTCATCGCCTTAAATACGATATTCTAGGTTTTTTTATGTGATATTTTGCCATCATTCAAGCATTTTTTTTCATGTCGGGCTTTTGTATTCACATTGGAATCTCTTTTACGATTCTTGGTTGTATATGACCTCACCACTCAGCCGTCATATAACTCTAAATATGTTTGTCTATCCTTGAATATGGTGTAGTTGATTAAAAATCCCTAATTTGTGTATAATATCTTTTATTCTAAGTCAAAATAATGCATTTATTACTGTGTCCTGGCCCTAATTTTCATTAAAAATTAGTTAGAAATAAGTTAATTCTCTGGACCTTTGGCATAAAGTTCTTATTAACCTACCTCTTTGAAGTTTTCTGTGAACCTACCTTTACATTATTACGATTGTAAAGCAATGCTTTATTGTTCCTTTTATCTTTTAATTTAGTGTATGTATTTATAAATGTTTTAGGTAAAATATTTGATCGACATTTATAGAAGAAACACTTATTTAAGACATTTAAAAAGCATTTAAAAAGACATTTATAGACATTCGAAAGAAAGGTCTTCGACAGTGAGGTCGCTCAAGCTATGGATCAGTTGAAAATCTTGAATTAAATACATAGGAATGAAGGCATATTATATGTAAGGTTATTAAAGTTGGATATAGAAAAATACTGGATATAGTCAACCTATGTAATAATTATAAGAAAAAAATTACGCATTGACTTCAACTAATCAATTCAAATGACATTGAATAATAATAAGTTTTTATTTCGAACGTTGGTCAGATACAGTTAAATCTTTTTTTTTTCTAACAACGTATATGAACGACGTAAAGTTGCCTAGGGTATTTTTTTTGGGAATTTACGGTTTCCCAACAAACGCATCGAGTAATTATGATTAGAGGAAAAAATTAATCAAGTACTTTCCAAAAACAAATTGAAGACCCTCTTCAAAAATATATTGTTACTTAAGAAGTGATAAAGATCATCAAAACTTAAAAATAATTCTATAAAATATCGTCTAAGGATCGTCGATTCTAATCTTACCAGAAAAAAGACACGCCTTCCACATTTCAAATCCTTTAATTTGTGCACTTGTTACACTGGAAACAGCTGCGGTAAGTGCTCGGGGCGGTCGTGGATTAGCGCTCTATAATATTCCCATGTCGGAAGAGAGATAGTCGGTATCACGTCATCCCTTTACGTGGGAGAGGTCGCCCGGTTACCGCCGCTTTTTACTAGAGATGGTACGAGATACTGCTTCTTATAGGTCCCTCCTAAATTGTAATCCAATCCGCAATGACGTCTCTAGGCTATAGCGTCCATTCTTCCATGATGTGGTCAACCGTTTCCATGAATCCGAAATCGGCTCGTTAGTGATCGGAGAGGAGGAGGGGAGGGAACTCGTCGGTCGAGGGAAGGATCGGGAAACGGAGAGCCGCCTTCTCTCTTAGGCTGACCTCATTGCTCGCTGTGGATACTTCAAATTGGCGTTCACGACGACTATAGGAATCAGATGTCACGAAGGTGGAGTGGATGCCGATCCAATGGAAATTCGATTCCTACCTTGACTTCACGCAACGGTGACTTCTTGCTAGCAGGGGGGGGGCTTTGAAATATCCGATCCTGTTGGAATTTAGACTGACGTCGCAGGCTTTAGAAATGTAAGTCTGATCCTGATTCCACGCGATCGGTTCTTTTTCACTAATAAATGCATCCCAGTGGCAGAAAGAGTTTCAGTGATGAAAAATCGCTTCTAAAATACACCTTCTATCTAACAAACGTGGAATGAAAACGCGAGCTACAATCTTAATACGTGACATCATAGCGAATAATTATCAGAAATATACTGTTGTAGGAAAAAGTATTTTTAAAGGCGGTTTTAACTGTTTCAGTAAAATTTTATTTTATTGTCAATTGGTATTTCATCAAATGACTTTGGTTGTTCATTATTATATTCTCGCCTATCATCATCTAAAACTATGCTCATCACTGTTTTACTTTAACATAAATAATTCTTAAATTTTCATAGTGATACTTGGACAATTTAAAAATAATTAGTAAATATGATATAATTTAGTCGTATGGTCAAGCATTTCTTATTTTATTTTTGATTAAAGTAAAACTAAATATGATATTTCAACTATTTTCAAGTATCTCAGAGGACCAGTTTCGCAATTCCACTTGAGCAATTAATACGTTTAAGTTAACCTCTAGATTGTACTTTGTATTTAACGAAAATAAATCATTGCACGGAGGAGGAATTACGACAATTGAAATTAATTAATTAATTACTCAATAGGTTTCCACAAATGAGATAGCATTTCGGGCTCTTCCACGAGCAAGAATTATTCAACCGTAAAGTGAACTAACCTCTGTAAAGCACAGGGGTAGCACAATCGGGTGATATTAATTTAGCCCTCGTTATGGAACGCATCGGATAAAGACCGCGGAGAAGTTCTTCAAAACACAATTGAAACTGCCGACCGATGTGCGGCCATGGCAGAAAATTCCTTATTTCACCGAAATTATCGATAGAGCGATAAATC
>WURS02462108.1:0-30595 GCA_011762765.2 Rhinocypha anisoptera | reverse complement strand
ATTCCACCGAAAAATTGCGAGAACACATGCACCGTGTAAACACCCCTTTATTCGACGTCGCATTAAATACATTCAAGGTCCGATGTTGAATTAACTCGTGCGAGTTAATGCACCGTGTAAACACCCCTTAAGAGAGGTGAAGATAGAGCAAAAGCAGAGAAGCTCTCGGTACTCCTTCCTTTTAAATTCATTTTTTCCCCACTTTAAACATTTTATACCATTTTCTAGTGGTGCTTCAAGGGAGAAAAAACACACTCAAAGCCTCCTGTAACATTACACAGGTCTCAGCTAATAATTTTAAAGAAAAATTTCAATTCAGCATATTGCTTGTTACCTCCATATTTGTCATAATTGAACTAAAAATGATTTGACTTCTAATGGCTACTACTGAAGCAATACTGGAGTCAAATGAATGGATCTTGTACCTTATGTACACTACACATTAACTAATTTTGTAGCATTAGATAATTTTTGCTTAATAAATATGTAAATAAAAAATTTAAGACCAGAATTGATTGAAAATCCTTTGTAATCACATGAAGTTTTGAACAATTAGATAAAAGCAGCAGCAGTTATGCAACTTCATCAAAAATAATTTAATGTTTATCACACTGTTTTGATAAAACAATATAATAATAAGAGCTAATTTTAATCGGAAAACAGAAATATTAATAAACAATAATAAAAAATTACTGAAAATAAAAAGGGATAGTGAAATTTTTCTTGATTGATTGATTAGATAGGTGTGGAAGTCTGAAATATCCATTGCAATGAGCTGTACACAAGTCTATATGGTCTTAAACATTGAAATTTGAATCTGCATTATGTAAATTTAGGGTAAGTAACTACTAATTCTCAGATTAGTTAGAAGTTATACCCAGTTGATGAAAAACACTGCAGGGGTTCGCTTCTCACAACTCCAAAGCAAGGGATAACTTTTATTGTCATTTCTAAATTTAATATTCAACTAGCCACTGTATTCTTGGATGAATTTGAAAAGTTCTATGTTCTTAAATATTTATTTTCATCAGAAGAATCGGTGTATGTTGGTGGAGTTAAAATTGGGTTGAATTTTATGGAGATTGAAGTTTGTATTCAATTGTTTTAAAAACTCACCATGCGATGATGAGCCATTTTCTTCAATCACCTCAGAAGCTACTCCCAATTCATCAACTGAGTTTGTCATCAGCATCATTTGGTGTCCATCCCCCAAAACTGAAAGTAACCAATGTATATAAATTACATTTTTACCCTACACTTTTACTGGTTATATTTCAGTTAATTTTTCTTTCACCCATTGAACTCCAAAGTTTCATTTACACAAAAATATTTCATTGAATTTAGTTTAACTTTCCCATTAAGTGCTCCCTAAATATTTTTAATACTCTTGAATACATTTCACATGTTTTTCAAACCATTATGTAGGTGCATAAAGCTTTCTGTGCTGACTTATTTAACCTTTTCAGGGTAACTACTTAGATGCATATTTACTTAGGCATTTTTCCCACAAACCATTTTTTTCTAACTTACTTTTGCATCAATACTTCATATCTTTGGTCTATGAAACAATAAAACTATGCAAATTTTCTTGTAAAAATACTGTTTCTTTTTTTATTTCATACCCTCAAGATCAGTACACCTATCTAGCTAGTACTTCAAGGCCAGTACTGCACAACTAAACAGTAACAAATTACTGATTGACTTCTTAATAGTTTACATCATTATTTTACTCTCACATATTTCATCGTGTTATTCAATAATGGGTTCCAGGCATTTTCTTTTATGACAGGAATACTATCGCAGCTACACCACAATCCTGATAAAGAATGCATTGACTTTGAGATAGAAAGCATAGGTATGAAAGCTGTGACAATAGGAACCCTCAGCTCTTCTGAGTGACAAGCTCTCTTTTGGGTCTCCCATGAGCAGTGTTGACACACAGGCAAGTGTTGTTGGGCATAATTGATACAGTTTAGGTTAGTCAAAAAATAAAGGTAATTAATCAAAGTACCAACCATTATGAAGGTGCTAGAGTATACAGTGAAATTACAGACAAATAAATTATGATTTTTAATAAATTATAATAACAATAATGATATGGTATTGCATGCTATGTTTACACTTTGAAATGCAAAAAATTTAACCATTCATGAATCCACTTAAATTTTTCTGTGATCCCATCTTACTGAGCAAAATTAGGAAGATAACAACAAATCTTCCTTATCAAAAGGTAGGAAATGGAGACTCTCACCAAATGGGCTATTCCATGTGAAAGTGTCATATACAATGTTACAATATTTCTATTCAACCATGACTGTAAGCATGCCCAACATGTAATGGTTTCACTGCAAGAATTCCAGCACAGAAAAAATAAATATTTCAGCATCAGAAACAACATTGATATTTCAGGCAGGGGTTTCGACAGATCATTACAATGCACTGAAAATACTTTACTGATTCAGACCAAGCTGAGTAATAATTAAAGTTATTTTATTATCAATTGCTGAATATTTGCATAAATGATCCCTTCAACAATTCAGGTCCCTAGGTGATATGTAAAATCAAGATTCTACTATCTTTGACAGGGGGTTTATTATATCATTTATATACATATACACTTTAGTCACTTCTTTTTTTAAACTGTTTCTTCAGATAATACTTATCATAAAACTATGTGGTATATATTATTTATTTACTTATTTGTGTATACATAATGTATCTTTGACAGGGGGTTAAAGAAACTGTTCTAGTCTCAATCTTACACACCTGTTATTATTACTGTCAAACTATACATGGGGCTCGACTTTACAAAAGTACATATATATGATATTAATCAATTGAAAATAACAAAACTGGATACACCAGAGTATTCAACTGAAAGGTTGTTTTGATATAGAAGGTTGATGCATATGAAGATGGTCTTCAAGGTAGATCACAATGTGTCCATTTTTTTAGGACAACAGTTTCACCGGCATAGCTGTTGGCATCTTCAGGTTGGTGACCTGGTGATGCTGAGATTTAGTCATTTAACATACATATAAGCGTCAACCGTTTGAGTCAGGTGTTATTGGTCAATTTTGTTTTCTCTTTCAACACTCATTTGCAAGTGCCAGAGTGTGTGTAACCATTCTCCATATTGAAATTGTTGGAGATCTTGGCTATTTCAATGACTTTCCTCATGAGCCACGGGAAGTAACGGTTATCATATGCAACTAATTTCGCCTCTTCAAAATGTTATGAGTTGGTCCTGTATCAAAATCAACCAATAACGGTGCACCTGACCTAATATGTATACATGAGATGGCCAAATCTCAGTATCACAACTTCAACAAACTGAAGATGCCGATACACATATCTGGCAGTCCCCCAACCATTTGTCGACAATGGCCCCTGTATTGACACATGGTTTTGGAGGTTTGTGTAAACTATAATTTTAATCACCATTAATAAAAATGTACGATTCATAATTTTTCAAAAATCATTTCATATGAAGAGCGGTGATGATGATGAGAAATAAGATTTAATATCTCTAATTATGTCTTACAAAAACTGAATCTTACCACTTTCATTTGTCGAGTTTTTATCGGCCAAAAATAATTCGAGTTTGCATTTGAATTAAATTCCGGTGAGGTTCAAATTGTCTTGGATAAGTTTTTCTTCAAGTGAATTAAGAAAGTGATCGGCAATGGGTTGTGGAGTAAGACTCATAAAATGTATCGTTCATGGATGCAACGATAAGGGTAGTTGTAGACTAAGGAGAGAATATTTCACATTTTTCTATAGTGTGAAACTATTGCTTCAATTTGCCATTATCAATAGATGCCCTTTCGATTTGGTGATTATTTATGAATTTTTGTTTGTGCTGAACTTATGAAACTTTTTCAATAAAAAATATTCTCTGAGTTTTGGTTATTATTTTCCATCCAATCCTACCTATCCTGTAAATCACATAAGCCACTTTGCAATGTGTTGCTGGGGTTGGGAAGGATGGGAGAGTAGGAGGTGGGGTGAATGATAAAGGGGGGTGGGGGGGCTAAGGTTCAAGCTCACAACGCAGCATCATAGTGGTGGAAAGTGGAAGATGGACACCTGACATTAGTAATCTGTTATGTCAACGGTTTATAACATTGAGTGTCACCCCAGTGTGCCAACTGCAACACCAGCGATACTGTTGTCCCAAATATTTACATTAAAAAATTTTTTTTAAACACGATTTTAAAACAGTCTACAAAGTATGAAATAATTTCGCCTATCGTCGTACAGATTTATAACTCCATACAGATTGTCCTGAAAATTTGTGATTGTGAATTTTGATAGTTTTGAAAACAAATGTAAAATTTTAAATGAAAAATGTGGGGCACATGCAAAAGATAATGTAAGTATGAATATATCACCTCAGCCACTAACAATTTTTATTATACTGCAAATTAAATGAACTGTTGCATGCACTTTCTTCATGAAAGCAACTTTCAACACTCCTTGCCTTTATCAATTGCATGCACCCCATGTTTTTCATTTTAAATTTTACATTTATTTTTATAACTATCAAAATTCACAATCACAAATTTTCAGGAAAATCTGTATGTGGTTATGAATCTGTATGGGGTTATAAATCTGTATAAGGAGAAATTATTTCATACTTTTTAGTCCATTTTAAAAATGTAGCTTTTAAATATTTTTTATTCAAATAATTTTTCTCCTAGAGGTAGTACGTTTTCCACACAATGAGAATGTGATTTTCTTCCTGCAACACGGAAGAGGTATTGGAAATAAAATCATATTCAACTTTTTCCAACTTTCTCAATGATCCCATTGCAGCCCTGCAAAATTCATGCTTGGTTCTCGCAAAAAAAGTTGACCCCTGCAAGACTCAAAACCCACAGACCCAGGCCCAGTAGTCCAGCACAATTCTGCCGAACCACCGTGACTTCTAATAGGGATCATGAATTTAGCACCTTTAGTATGCAGTTCCCTTGGCCATTGCATTCCACTTCGTACAGAAATATGTATCTTTATTTGTCTGTAGAGATATGTGCATATAATAGCATTGTCATCCAGTTCTGAGTTATGTTTAAAGTTTCAAGTCTCTAGCTCATAGGGAAGTTAGTTTAAAATTGATTCCCAACTTTGACCCAAACAGATAAACATCCAAACAGACAAGGAAAAGCGAGTTCATAAAAGCATGGTAAAAATGGACACATGCAGTGATCTACCTGGATGACTTTATTCCAATTCTCGCTATGGAAGCCTTCATATGAATTAGGTTGATGCATGCCTTAATCTATGCCATAAGGCATGAGAAAGTTGCTCATTCAGGTTATGGGAACCATTATCATTACATAGTGTCAGCTGTAATGTCTTTATAAGTTCTGTTATGATTTTACTCTGAGCAGTTGCAAAATACTATGACCACCAGGCTTCATAACTAACATAAAAATTTTAAAAGCATTTTGAGAAATTCAGAATACCAATAGATATGGTAACAGATTCATCATTAGAAGTAGTGCAAAATTTAAGGGATCATAAATTGGTTTATTATTTTGAGAAACAAGAGCCTAAATATAAAGGCATCACAATCAAACTATACTCTCAGAGAACAATATTGCTTTATATAATATATTTGCACTACTGAATATAATCCAATAAACTAGCATTTTGATATTTTTTAAAATCAACAATCAGCCACAAACTTAAGTGTGAATCCTCATCTCATATAAACATAAAACACCCCAATTCTTTTAATGTGAATATCAATGAGAAAACTCACCAAGAACATGGGCCTTCAAGAGGTGTTGTCGTAGGCTGGACTTGTTCACATATTTGCGATTACAACCTTCAACAGGACACTGCCACAAGGAGGGCTTCTCCTTCTCTGTAATGACTGATTGAATCTGACTGCTGGCCACATCTGTAGCACAGCTTTGCACACTGGAATTATTCACACCACCTTTATGTTTCTTGAGATGAAAATACAAACTGCTCTTAGCTGTGAACTTCACCTTGCAATCTGTTGAGAAAGATATTGGTCATATGACTGATTAAATATATGATAACAGATTGGATTAGTAAAGGAGGTGAGAATATAAATGTATTTCTGGATACTTGGTTACCAATAGCACTCATTTGTTGTTTGAAGATTCAAATTAATAGGTGCCAAATATACTGTTGGAGAAAAGTGAATCTTACTTCTCTTACTGCAAGGAAGGAAAAATTGAGTATGCAAGCCCAAGCACAAATGCAATTACAGTCAATCCATTTGGTTGACATTAGTATATATAAAGCCGCAAGTTCACTGACTGACTCATTCACACAAATTCATGGGCACTTTTACTCAAGCTATTGGCTTGAAATTTTCAAGGAAGATAACTGTTCACCTACTGAGTATGGAAAAAACTGAAAACCCCAAGAAAGTGGCTCAGGTTCCAGTCTAGAGACATTCAATTTAATGGGAAAATGATAATTATTCCTTAACAAGTAAGTGTCATTCACTTTTTAAAATATGAAAAATTGAGATAGAAGCTTTGAACTTGGACTAAAACTTGGCTGACACATTCAATTTCTTATTCTATCCATATTTATTTCTATCTTGATCTGAAAATTGAATATTTTCCATTGAAATACAAAATTTATGTTTTAATCACTTTTTTATACAAAATTGCTAAGGATGTCACATTGTTGCTCCCAGTGGTTTAAGGTGTTTAGGCATGATGAAATCAACCTTCTGCCCTCTTTATAGCCCATTATTGCTGTATATTTGAAGGCTATGAACAATGTTAGTTCTTTCTCCATAAATCTATTATTACTTTTATTCCTATTAATGTAATTTACTTCCTATCACACTGTATCTCTCTAACGTATTCGAGAATGCATTTTCCTTACAGGCTTACTGTAGTACTCACTGTTGGGCTCCTTAATTTTTTCCTTTTTTAATGTCTTCTTTTTATACATCATCATTTTTGTTCTGGCCTGCTTGCTAAATTTAATTGCCATTTACTAGTTTATAATCAAGTGGAGAGCTTGGAGCATCACACACTTTCCAATTTCTGCATATTCTTTTATTTTTCACAATGATGGTTTCATTACTGTGAAACATCATCCGATGATACTGTTTCATGCCACAGTATTTAACCCCAAGGTCAGTTTTATAGGTGAGGATAGAGTTCACTTAGTATAAGCCCTATGACGTGTGAAAATTCACACATCAGGGTAGGGGTGCCAATTTCTTTCCCTGTACCAGCAGCTGTTTTCTGAAAGCAGAAGGACCTGGTACCCTGGATATCACTCGGCTTGGGTTTAGCTGGGGGTATTGAGAAGTACCACTTGGACTTGAACCTGGGTCCCCCGTTCAGTAGTCAAGCTCTCTATACACAGGACTAACATGACCTAGGATGTTGCATAGCAGTTAAAAGTAAAAGGTTGAAATTGCAAAATTATTGATTCTCCAACATCTCTAAGCATAAATGTCAACTGAATGGAATAAGCGTGCCTTACCAGAGAAGTGTTTCAGTTGAAAACAAGATAGAAAGTGTGAGGGTGGAGGTGCTATCACAGGAAGTGGAACGGGTTTTCTATTAATAGACAAGTACCCATGGAGTTTGGGGTACTGGTTTTGTCATATGAGAAAATGGATGAGTCAAATGCCAGATGGATACATAGACAGAGAAGAGTAAAAAAAATTTACAAAAAAGTATCAAAGGAATATATGGAATAATGAAAATATGGCAAATGAACATAATGTATTAATAATGAATGCAAATGAGTCAAAAGACTTATTAATATGGCAGGAAGTCGAAGATTCAGTTCAACTCCAACATACAACATAGCTTCTCTTCTGGCTTCACTATGAAAGGTATAATGTGAAGACAGTGTGGGAGTATGCCCGACATAAATCTTTCAAACATAGTAATTCATTCTTTGAAAATACTGTAAGGAAGAAAATCAAACAAATGCCAACCTAAATTTTAACTCAATGCATATCATTTAATCATTATTCATGGCTTCCTTCAATGGAAACTTCATTCTAGTACATACTTATTGAGGCATAAAGAGGTCCCATTTACTGCATGTTTTCTCGGGAAGCATTTTTCCAGTTATTTTTATTTACTTTCCATCTTAATTTAATATGAATAATTAATAATACATTTGGAAGCAATTAAGCTTTTCAAAACTGTTTCATAAATATATATATAATACTTCCAAGATATCTTGATCTCTGATGGTTTAAAACACTGACCAATCAGTGATCATTTTGCATGTCTTATAGCCGAGACATACTACCATGAGTGAGAGAGAAAGATATCAAAACTAACATGACAGTTGTGATTACATCAGATGTCTTTCAAATACACCGGCATGGCTGTTTTTTGGTGTTGTCGTCAGAGATTCACTGTCATAAATCCACAAAGCACTCTAACATATATGACATGCATTTTTTATATTGTGGTGACTCATCACAAACTATGTTTAGTCATATGATAAGGACAATATATGGATGGGAATGATCAGATGCATTATGAAAGTAGGGGCTGATGGCTTTAAGAGCATAGATGGATAAATAATCAGAACAGGACTTATGGCATGATATACAATACATGATGACAATTCTATTCATCAGACATTAAGGAAAAGTACAAATGATTTTACAGTGGAACTAAATCAAGTGCAATTGTTAATTTAACCAATCATCTGAAATCTCATCAAAACATTAAATAATTTAGTGAGACCATATTTCACTCATGAAAAATATTGCCAATATGTCATTCCATTAAAGTAATTTTGGAAATGTTGAACATGATTTTCAGCTGTTAAAAAGTCAGTGACAAAATTCTTTTAAGAAATAGTAATATGTTCTTTGATAGGAAGTATGAGATTTCATCAAAATATAACATAAGACATAAACTACCAGAAATTAATATGTAGTACATACTGTAAGGTGCAAAATCTTTGTTTACCATCCACATAATATACCTGTGAATATAATGTAAATGTTTTTAATGCTTTACAAATCAGCCAGCAATTTACTGATGCAAACTATTTCATCCTAAGAAATGAATAACTTAAGGTAATGAAACACAACTGCATTTGTACTTTTCTAGGTTATCAATAATTGCATTAAAATGCTGTCAGCTCATTATGTAACTTCATGCCACTTGCTTGGTATAAGTTGGGCCACATCAGAGATCACATAGGAAGGATGTTTTAAAGCAATATGGATAAATAACGCATAACTATAAAAAAAGTATTTAAAATAGATGCAGACTGAACTCACATTCGCAACTATACCTATGGAATGGAGAAAACCACAATCCAATAACTCAAGGATTGACAATTCCACATTAATTTGATGGCATGTTTTACACATTTCTTACAAAAAATCACAATAACAACTGCAATCCCTCATTTTGGTAATTTCTCCCATGCTGTAAGTGGCACTTATATTTCTTTCTGGTTATGATCATTTTCGCTGGAGAGAAACCATGTCTGAAGAGAATTAATTATGTGTCATATCCTGATCCATATTATACCACCCTATAGATAGAAAGCATTACGATAAAAAGTTAGTAATATCAACATCGTAGCTGGGGCGAAGATGCAAACAAGTTTAATTCTATAAAACAATCATTACTAATGAATACCCATGGTATGTTTCTTACAGTTAGCCTCCGATGTAATATAAATAGCTTGAAACGTGATATCGAATAATAAATTACAGCAACAAGGGAGCTTTAGTAAATTTTTTGGTAGTTTTCATTTTTGAATTACAACACCGCTGTACAGCATGCACCTATGTGTCGAATGAGCATCACCACATAATAAATATACACCTTATTCTGTTATTTACTATGTTAAAACGTTATAGTCACCAATGACCATGTACTGCTAATGACTCCAATGAAAAAATCATATTTTATGTATTACATAGAAGACATGATGTAAACAAATCCACATTACATCTTTTTGTTACTCATTTTTTAAAATCTCTATCTCTTGCACAAGAATGTGTGAGAGAGAGAGTTAGAAGCTGCATGCTATTCAAGATGATAGCTGATTGGCTGGACATGTAATGGCAAACTGACTTTTAATTGTGGTCATAGTATAATACTTGGTTTAAATGACACCAATATGTCATATAAAATTAAAGAGGACATATGGTAAGATAAAAATTAGTTGCCTATACTTTGAATGCAAAATATAAAATTATAGGAACAGTGCTCTTAAAAATAAAAATTACTATGAGTAAAATATACATAAGTGAGATTGATACTCTGAAAGTTTAAGAACATAAAAGACCATGCTTTTGTCTTGATATAATCATATTTGGTGACTGCCTACAGTTTAAACATCTGGTGTATCTCTTGTACTGATACGTAACAGGATCTTAAGGTAAAAATCAAGCCAATTAAAACAATATAATTGGAATAGAATCCAATTAACACAAAAATGTTACAACTCCTAAATATCTACAAAGTTAATGACAACAGTAAACTTGGCACATTATCTTGTGAGCTATGAACTTAATTCAATCTCTTACTGATGTCCTGAAAGAGCTTTAAAAACAGAAAGGTCACAATCATGTTTTTTTTTTATCTTCTGTAGGTCAGGCAGCTACTGAAGCTACTGTTCTTAACTAAGGTCATAGCTACTGAAGAAATTCATTCTTTAGAACAGCAGGAAAGATTGAAGCACATTCCATTTAGATAATTTTTTTATCATTCTTTTAAGGTTGCCTACCATCTCCAATTCAAGGAAATGGCTCCAAGACAAGCAATTAATTCCCTATGGTAAGCCTCAAGAAAACCCTTGATTAAATTATAATTAATTGGCCAGTGTCCCACTTCTCCGTAAAGTGGGAGATGTGATAATGCTTGAAACCAGTAAACCAGTAGCACCAGAACAACTTGGAACATAAATCAATTTAAATTACAATTAATACATGTTTTTTTAACAAGTCAAAACCTGATACCAGATATATACCTTTTCCATTCAATTTGAAAAATAATTCATAGGCAGCAAAACAAATGAATAACATTGAGATTTTCCAGCCCCATGAAAAAGGGCATGATTCAGCTGAAAAAGTCTTATAGAGTGCTTGATAGGCTTACTCTGAATGGGACAGTGGAAAGAACCAACTCCAGCATGTTTCATCAGGTGTTCCTTTAAATGCTCTGAACGAAGGAAAGATTTCATGCAGCCTTCCTCTCCACACTTGAATCTGCGATAATTTGTATGCTTATGCTGATGACGCTTCAGTTTGCTGGCAGTTGAGAAATGTGCACCACAGCCCTGAAAAGTGAAAAAGAGAAATGTCGGGTAAACCTAGATAAAAAGCTGTGCCAGTTGATGTCAAACCAAGAGAGATATATTAAATATAATTATACATATATATGTTCAATGGATTTTGAGAAGGCATTCGGCAGAGTAGAGTGAGAAATGTTGATGATAATATGTATTAAAAAACATGGGCATAGATTGGTGGAATGAACGAATTATTAGAAACTTATATGTGAATCAGAGAGCACATATAAGGCTAGAGCAGAGAGAATTGGTGGTACTGGTCAGGAGAGCAAGATAGAGATGCCCATTACCACCTCTGCTTCTTAACACTTTCGCACCAAACGACCAATAAATCAGGTGTTCAGAATCATCTCCCCAGTATGGATGACCTTTATTTTGGTCATTTTTCCTTCACTTTGTTGCTCACTCATATGCAGGGGCTGCATACCAGTTTAGGGCTCCGGCACGAAGGAGTTACATGTAGAGTAAATGGTAATACAAGCATGGGAAGGTTGTAGGAAAGTAAAAGTTGTTGAGACTAAAAATGTTAAATTTGCTGAGGACCAGGCATTTTTCACACAATGAAAATAAATCATAAAGCTATGGAGTACAGAATTACACGTCTCAGAAACATGCTTCTAAATGTGGCTGTGTGGAAGGTTAGAAAATGTTAAATGGATACAAAGAGGTTTTGAGTAGTGAAGGAAAGAAATCTGAAGACGGGAAAGATGGAAGAAATAATTAGAGGATATGGAACATTGGCGAGCATTTTAGAAGCCAGAGCGTTGGGAAAGCAAGGCAGGGGGAGGAAAGGATAGTTATTATGGATAAAAGGAAGAGAAACAGGAAGTATGTGGATCTTACAGCTATTATTATAAATCGTAAGGTATACAGGGTTTCTGAAAATTATTAGTTTGGGAATGAGCAAGAAATTTTTAGTGAGTGTCTCTAACATAAACCTATAAATGGGTAGAAACTAAGAAAAATGAATTTAGCATGCAGTAAGCACCTCAACCAACTTTTCCTGCCTTTACTATCTCCTAACAACTAAATAACTCTTTTATTTTACCATTCCCTTTTCTTCTTCACCATCACCATATTTTCTTCACCATTCCCCAATCCACATCAAAAGGTTCCAACTCATGTTTATTATATTTTATTTATTTAATAAATTACAAGTTTTGTCACTTATTGAGGAACAAGTATTGACTCAATATCAAATTTTTTATTAAATTTTCTCTATGTATCTTTGTATTTATGGCCCATTTAAATACAAGTCCTGTTAAAAAAAATGATGAGACAGTTTCACTTGATGAGAATTGTACATAATTCTATTATCTATTCTTCTTTTAAAGCTAAAGGTGAAAACCCCCATATCCGAGTTTTTTATTTACAAGAGTATGGTTTAAGTTAGAACATTCTGGTTTTTTAAAGTACATTTATACTATTTTTAGCAAAATTTCCACTGATTCACATTTTTCTTTTTTTGTTTATTTATAATATTTGTTGTTAATATAATGGAAATGGTAAAACATATTCAAAATGTTGATCAGTCAAACTCTTGAGATATTTTTCATGAGGCCAAAACCGTAATTACTTTTTCAATTCAATTGATAATAATTTTTAATTAGGAAACTAAAAATTTTAATAAATGCAGTTGGTCAGTAGCACCCCTATCGACTGAAAACAGAAGCATATCAATTCATGATGCAGGTAGATGTTCTAGCCGCTGGAGGGGAGGAGGTGAGTCCCCTCTCATAGGGGAAGTAAGGGATTTTTGACCCCTTCCTCGCCAGGCATTAAGAGACAAAGTCGCAAGGCAAGCATTTTCAGTGTTTTGCTCTTATGAAGGCAAGCAGCGAATTCTGCTGTTTCAAAAAAGAGTCATGTCAAAATCAGCACTCTCACTCACTGAGCCAATTTTTCCCTGCTACAACTCCTATGTCATCTGCAAAACGTAGCAGGTTATTTTCTTTTATACTCACTCTGATTCCTCTGCTGCCCTTCTATTTCCTTCATTACTACTTCCTAGTATATGGTGAATAGTTTCTGTAATAAGTTACACCCTTGCCTAACTCCTATATTAATTTTAGCTTCTATTTTTCTTCCTTTTTCATTTGTATTTTAGTGACTTGATTCTGGTAGAGTTGGAGGGTTACTCTTCTGTCTTTGTAATGAATGCCTAGTTACTCCATTAACTTGAATAACTTATTCCATTACACATTATCAAATGCCTTTTCCAAGTCCACGAATGCTACGCTGAGCTGTAGCACTGTAGGTGCTATAGCTTACAACACCTACAGTGCTATTATTTTTTCTAACACTATTCTTAGGATTAGATCTGGTTCCTTAATTCATTCCAAATCCAAAATGGTTCTCTGATAGTTTCTCTTCAATTTTTCTCTCCAACCGCTATTCCTGTTAGTTCCCTCAGTGCTTGTCTCTTTTCCTGCTACCAGTTTTTCATAAACCACTGAGGAGAAGTTTTCTTGTATTTTATTCTCCTCTAATGTTTTCCTGTTGCATCTTGGTCTATGTTTTACCCTTTTTATCTTCTTATACAGTAGGCGACTCTCCATGACCACAAAACTATGGTCACTATTTACATATATCCGAACCAGGATAAGCCTTGCACTGCTTCAGCTGCTTCTTGTAACCCAGTCTGACAAGTATATAGTCCAATTGGTATCTGAATATGCCCCCTGCATCATATATGTGAATCATCTGCATCTTTGTTGCTTGAAGATTGTGTTAACTATAGTGAGTTTCACATTTAGATGACAATACGATGGAGTACGATGTTGCCAAAATTCTTACTTACAAATTTACTTATGAATCCAGATCTGATATCTAAAGATCTCACATTTCTATATGTGAGATCTCTCTTTTCTAGATGTACTAAAGATCTCACATTTCTATATGGCCAGATGATTTTTAAAGATTTTGGAGTAACTAAGGAACCGCGAGACACTTCCCTTCTTACCCTGTGAAGGTGACTCCAAGCAGTTTTTTTTTATTTCCTGATGTCACTGGTCGTAATTGCAAACTAAGGGAATACTTTTTAAGAGTTAGGGATCTCCAATTTCCTTTATTGGTATCAAACATAACGATAAAGTCCCTCATCAAAATTTTTTTGCACAATCTCAAAGTTATCAGACGTAATTTACCAGTCACCCATTCGTCTTGGAGTGTTCTCTCATCAGAAAGAAGAAAATTAGATACCGATCTATATTAGTTCGTGATCTTGCAGTAGCTTACTTTTTCAGTAAAGGAAGCCTAAGGGTAGCAAGCAAGCCAGCAGAAGGTCCTCATTACTTTCTGCTGATGCTCCTTCAATTAATTATCTGGATTGAGTCCAGTCTTCTTCTCACCTCAATTTGCAAAATAATAGATAATTGAACATTTGCAGGCTGCTTTTTCAACAGTAGTGTCGCTTCAACCAAGAGTATGCAATTTTCTATGATAACAAAAATATTTAGTGATACCTCAGCTACGAAGATATTTTTCTGGTTTAGCTTTGGTGGTTTTGATAATACTAACTAGAATAAATAGAGTAAATTCAATTATCACAACAAAATTCTTGGATACCTAGAATTGAGAAGACACGGAAGCAAAATCAAATGTTGAATATTACCTGGAATAGACAGGGATAAGGCTTGTCCCCTGTGTGCATACGCATGTGGGCTCGCAACCGGCAAGGTTTGTCAAAAAGTTTGCCACATCCTTCCCAAGAACAGCGAACTTCTTCTTCCTTGTGCTGATGGGATTTGACGTGAGCCTGGAGGGAGTTGGCTGAGTAATAGTGCTTTCCACAATCAGCATATGGACACCTGGAAAATAGATTTCATATAGGAAACAATGTGTGCAAGGTATATCAATTTCTAAATCACTCATAAAGTTAAGGCTACCTTAAATGCATTACTCATCAGAAATGATATTGGTGGAAAAATTACAGCATGTTCTAATTTTTTTCTCCATGTATGCATGCATGATTGCTTGCAAGATCAGTGCTTGTTACCCATGTTTGTTATGCAAAATAGTAAGATACCGCTTCAAAGTTAAAAAATCATATTTCCATTACTTAGAGCATATTACTACAGTCAGTTAAGAGATGTATTTAAGTATCTAGATTATAAAAATGCTGTGCATGCAATTATTTAATCTGGATATTTAGCTGGAAATCTGGAAGTTGAAAATAATAAGTTTATATTTAATAAGTTAATAATTATTCATTCAAGAGTTAGTATTGTGTACAATATCTGCACAAGCTACTTGCATTGTGAAAACAGTGATCACTTTGTTGGCAGGACTTGAAAACAATGCCACTGGGCCTCCATTGTGTGCAGATTCCTCCCACTTTAGCAAACATGGACGTCATGCACCGTCTAAGGTGACCATTACAATTATGTACCTCTAGTCACACCAGAAGTAACTATCAAGTTCAAACATGGCCAAAGAGAAATATACTGAGCACATCTCCTCCAAAATTGAGACTTCTATGCTACCTTTAAATAGATTTCTTTTAGATTAGTCCCACAAAGATAATAAACCCAAAGGTTGGTCTGACAAAGGACACTACTTTGTATTAAGCCTATAATCACCCAGCAGTATGAAGGATCCAGTTACCATATCTCTACAGATATTAATCTGTGGCATCAAATATAACAACTAGAGCCCAGAAAATTACGCCATTTCTATTATTTTAGCCAGAAGGCCTTACCTGGATTTGAATACATGAAATTTCATTGTCCGCAAGAATACCATGCAACATACCACCAGAATCCCCTCATTTGTGTTTCTACATATTACATTTACACATCTTTATTTGGTGGTATTGCTTTGAAATAATTTTGAAAAACAATGACATTCCTAAAAATAATCAAAAGAGAATCATAAAGGTGAATGTGATGATGGTAGTAGTTTCTGAACTGTTACCATAATATGTTAATTTCAAGTACCATAGTGAAGTGGACTTCACCCTTGCCTGTAAAAACAACCTTGGGTTTACTAAGCCTTTTTTCTTCAGCTTTCCCCTGATTTAGGGTCATTATTCCTACTTTTATCTTTCCACTCCTTCTTGTTCCTTGTATCACCCACACTGTCCTTTCTCCCTCAAGTCTTTGAATAAACAACCCTTCCATTTTTTCTACGGACCTCTGGACCTCCTGTCCTCCACCTGAAGGCCCAGTATCTTCCGTGGTTGGATATTTTACGTATCTCAGAATTATGCCTACCTGTAAGGGGCATGATGGGCATCATGATCTCGAAGGTGAACCTCCAGATGACGTCTGGTTTGAAAGCAGGCTCCGCATGACTTGACCGGACATACCATCTCTGCTGGCCTCCAGTGGAGTTTCTCATGGGTGTGTAAGTTGTATATGGTGGTGAACCTGCGTCCACAGCCTTCAACTGGGCACTATCGATGACCAACAGAAAACAAAGTATTGCAGTCATTTTAAAAATTAGAATACGGTGTAAATATTGTCTGATCTAAGGTAAAATTGGCAAATGACAATCTACACATAAGAGGCACTCCTAGATTCAGAAATTAGGAAAAATTGAGTAGATATCAAATCTCTAACCCAAACAACTTACTATTTTTATTTTTTTCAAATGGTTTTCCATGCCAAAAAAATATTTTCAAGTAGCAGTTTTAAGATATGAATTCAAAGGTTAAGTATCAACCGCCCCCAAACACTAGCAAATATGTTCTTTAATGATCCATTAAATTAAATAAAAAGTTGAAAGAATTTTAGAAATACTCTACAGGAGTCAAAGAATGAAAATCTAATTTACTATGGAAGCATATCACCAGGGACCATTCCATTAAATATAATCGCCAACAGGCTGAATAATACACCACAGTGATTTTTTTTATTCAGTCACAGGAAAATAATAGTTTACAAAGCAAGCAAGGGAAATGCCCTGATAATTCTGGAAAAAGTGGCATACACTAAAAAATGTAAAGATTTCACTGAGTCCAATAACATAATAATTATAAGCAAGGACCCAACATCATATTACTTGCAAAGTTGCACAAAAACCATCACTGCATGTGAAGTGGTAATGCACCCCAGTGGAGTTGCCAAGCTAGTGTAAATGAATCCAAAGCCTGGTACATTTTTGAACCTACCCAACATCCACCAAAGTGACATTCCCATAAGATCACTCGTTTCCAGTGTTTCCACTCCCAACCAGCTACTTGTACTTTCAAAATTAACCACTGACATTTACCTATGTTTTTACATGTGCTACATTTTACTTAAATCTTGTAACCCTAAGATATCTATATGGCTGCAACATCTAAGACTTCTTTCATTGGAGACAATGATATAGCCAATTATGTATTATGGTGAAGATGACAATTTTGTGGAAGATATTGGAGAAGAATATCCTTCTCCAATAAGTGGAAGTGGTCAAGACAGTTCCATAATTTCAGAGTGGGAACATTTTTGATGTGATTAAAATTCACTGAGAAGACTGTCCCTTGGTGAAATTTCATGATAATATACATTCCATAAACAATCTCAGTTCCAATACTTTGGATATTTCCACAAACAAATTTAACCGAGCATGATAATTGATAAGTTTCATGGTTTTGAGCTTCACTTGGTGGAACTGTTTCATTATGGAAGAGATGAAGATAAACTTTGAACATTCCACTAAATATATTTATTACTCATGACCATGGTTTCGCTACCAATGTATGTATCATCATCGGGAGATGATGACCTGATGATGATACAATGTTTTGAAACCATGGTCTTGAGTAATAAATATTTTTAGTGGAAAGTACAAAGTTTGTGTTCTTCTCTTCCATAATGGTAATTGACGATTGGTTTTCATGATAAACATCATCATCTGGTTTGGCATCATTAAAATATTGCATAGATTTTGGTGGAGGATTCTTCAGACCAGTTGATTGAAGGAAAAATGGACCAGATTGGACATATAAAACTTGGCCAGGTTGTGTTTCCATAAACAAAGGATTACTGAAATTGTTTAACTGATGTTGTAATACTGATGTTTTCACAAATACTGTCACTATCAGAGCTTCACCTACTACAGGCATTCATTTGCATTTCAGAAGAATAAAACATCATAGTATTAAACAATGTTAGTTATGATATTTAGTAAAGAGACCAGATGATAATGATTATCATCAAAACCAGCTGTGCTCTGTTAAATTTGTTTGTGGATATATACTGAATTTTTTGACTCATGCTCTAGCGATTCTCAAAACTCAACTTTTCCTGGATTTTTTCTACTGACACTGTCAATTTGTGTATGCAGATTGATTATGGTGTAGCCTTTGTTTCCTGATCAAAATGAGAGAAATGTGATCTATTCAGTGTATAAAACTCACACCCAAAAATACATACATACTTATGACCTGAAGGATACTTTCTTTCATTATACTCTCACATAATTAAGGACATTCCTTTGGGAAAACATATTATGAGGAGATTTTTGCAATTCTAGACAAAGTCATGGTCAAAGCAGCACAAAAGCTGACATCTTTACTCCTGTGATCAAACACATTCCAAATTACGGAAAGTTCTTACCATATTTTGCTTTCAGTATTAACACACATTTATAACTAAAATTATGCATGGAATCCCATATGCATTCTGCATCAAAAGCATAACAAGAATAAGAAACAAAATTTATTTACCAAATAGTCCTTTTTCTTCAAATGGGTTTCTTTATGTCGCTTAAGTTTAACATATGTATAGAAGGACCAATGGCACCCATCATAGTCGCACTGAAAAGAATATAAGTACCTATATATAAGTAAGCCTGAGGAGCAAATTAAGAACCATGAAAATACATAATAAAAGTAGCATTATAGGAATGATTGGCATGGGCAAATTATGTACCAGGGAGTTGATGCCATGAAAGGTAGCAATTATAGTAAAAGTGTATAACATGACCACATCAACATTTCTCTACAGTCAATGGAGTTGTCCACTACCCAATCAAATAATATGCTTTTGTCATTTTTCTATAAAATAACATCAAAGAGGTCAATGTGGACTTTCCTTTGATATAATCATTATTATGCTCAACATTAATGTCTACTGCACCCATGAGCTTTTCACTTTCAACTTTTCCGCAACAAATGAATATGTGTTAAATAGCTGCCACAATCAATGATGATTGATTTAATGGCATTTAGGAAAGCATAATAGCTTGTTTGTGGCAAAGAAGTATATAGTATTTATATTCCTCTGTGCCAAACCTTTCAGACAAATTCTAAATGGTTTTATTTAATGTGAAATATTAGAGTGAAATGTTCACTTGAGTTTATGGTTTCCAGATTTTTGTGCATTTTCATTGAATTCCAATGCACACAAAATAAAAACTTATTACCTGAAGAAAGGAAAAATAATTACAAAAGTGTGTACCAGTAATAAATTAATTCATGAAAATATTTTTTAAAAACAAGAGCTATTGGACAATAGATTTCGGTTTCTCACAACTGTATTACTATGAACTGAATCCTCTCTCTTTGAACTCTGCATAAAATTAATTTCCAGGGAAATAAAATGCGCATAGAGGCATACCCAAGCAATATTTATAATATCACATAGACAGTAAAATGAGAAAGAGGTACAGAAGGAACAATGGCAATGAAGGAAGGGTGGGAGGGATGAAAGGGAGTAACAGAGTGCAGGCATTGAAGGAGCAGACAGGGTTTGTGAGCAGGTTAACAAGAAATAGAGTGCCAAATTACCAGGGGAGAAATAGTATAAAGGAAGGCAGCACTCAAGGAACAGAAACAAAAAAATATCAATTACAAATTTTAAACAAAACAGCACATTTCCTTTTGGAAACATTCAAGGAATATTAAGGAAAGGTTAAGAAGGATTGATTTAAAACTGGCTGATAAATAATTGAGGTGGGTTACTGACAATTGTTATTGTTGCAAAACTTACAGCTTCAGCCCTTTGTTCATACATTTTAAGGTAAATGCATCATTATTACTAATATCTTTCACATTAAAAAGGTAGATGGCATTACCATATGTATAAGCATTACTTATAAAACACAGTTATGTTCCAAAACTCTCTTTAATTTTTAAAATCCAATTTATAATGTGCCATGGGCATCACCAACCAGTTTATACGGAGAACTGTTGATTCTATAATATTGGTCTCATGTTTTATAATAATTTACCTAATATAAAATGACATTGTTAGCTAGTACAAGTCCCTGTAAAATATACCATTATTTTTTTTACAAATTATTAGCTTAATGTATGGGGATTGATGAACTAAATTAATAACATATGTTGAATACAGTATACATGATCAACAGCTCATTTTGGAAATGTAAGAATATATATGTCTATAGATCAAAGATGTAAGAATAGATATTTTAAGCCATATTTCTAAACGATTTTTTTGTGGAAATTCATGATTTTTTTTACCTTTTTAGCCTTTTCTTACTAATATGTGCCAATAACATACTACTGTCACACTGTGTCTTCTTTAAAATTTGGAAGCTGATCTGAAAATATCTAGAGCAGTATTTCTACTCTTTGAACTACTGCTCTTACTACTGAAATCTGCAATAAATAATAACTATAATCTACGATAAGTTATTCTGATAAGTGCTATATTTGTGTTGTCAACTGGACCCAGGCTTCTAAGATATTAACCGGTACATATATTTTTGTATATTCATATAAATTGATGTTTACAGATAAATAAAACAATACATAATGTGGTCTACTAAATCAAAACTGAAAACATGTGGTTCTATCCTTAAATTAAGTAATTAAAATTATATAATTACCTTGTACGGCCTAACACCGTAGTGACCGAGAATGTGAGTCTTTAGCATACTCAGACGGGGAAATGACCTGTTACAACCTTCTGCATGGCAGACCCACATTTTACCACTAGTGTTTCCTGCTACTCCCGATATTGCACATAATATTGAATCTGGGGTAAAACCCAACTCGGCTAAGGCTTCAGTGACAGGACCATCTTCAGGAGAGCATTTCAGAGACTTGCTGTTGCTAAAGCTATCAGAAGTTTCTTCTTCAACATCCTGCTCATCAGCCATATCTAAATCACCCTCTTGATTATTGACACCCACTTCCAACTTCTCAGAATTAATAGATTGGTTCATGCTGTCTTTGATACTCTTGTCACTATCAACGGAATTTGTAAGTGTAGCATTACCATTAGATAACAAAGGCATCACACTACTTGGTACACTTATCCTAACTGGTATCTTCAAAGCAGTGGCTTTAGATGAAGGACATAATGATTGGACTAGAGGGGAAACAGGTCCCCCATTTACATTTGCAGCATTGGATATTAATTCTGATATTTTCCCTTGAAATAACGGTTCGCCAGAAACATTGCGGATCACAATTTGAGCATCTTCATTAGTTGCTTCACCACCAATAACAAGTCTTTCATCACTCGGAACTGATACTTTAGAAAGTTGGTGCTTGGGTGAAAGAGCAGCACCACACACGGCAACCGTAGTCTTATTTTCTTTTAGTAGCCCTGCAGCAATAATATCCGATTTATCTGAAAGTTCATCACAATTAACTTTTAACGTGGCTACACTGACATTGTTGTCTAAGGATTCCTCGAGTGGCGAAATGTTTGTGTCAATTTGATAGTTCATTATGCTAAATGTGCATAAGTCTTCCTCTTCACACGATTTAGGCCCATTCTTACCACCATAATCTTTTTTTGGGAGGGATTCAATAGGTATGCCTGATGCAGTAACAGAAACTATTTGATCCTCTTTTATCGTCAACATGTCTCGAGGTAGATCAAGAGACTCGTCAAGAAACGTAAGTTTATTAGAACTAGCATCACAACAAACCTTATCTACCTGCATGTCATGTTCTTTCCCTTGCAATAATATATCAGAATTGTCTAAATCGTCTAATTGATGTGGTGTTGAGTGATCGCCTGTTTCTACCAAACCTGCAGGTGTACGATGATCTCTGTCACTGAGTAAAAAACCTTCAAATTCTGACAGATTTTGTGTTGCATGATCCAAAACATCAACACCAACAACACTACCACTGCCGCTGATACTGCCTGTCTTCATCATCACAGAATCTAAATCCACAATACCTGAGAGTGAATCGACCTTAGGTCTGAACCATTCGTCAAAACTAACAGCCATATCGGAGTTCGTGTTAAGGCAAAATGAAGTAGTTGGCAAATCCATTTTCGTATTGTTAAGTTAGGTTGCTACACTCAGATAAAAAATAAATCACTTTAATGCTGTTCATTAGTACGAATAGTCCACTTCTGAATACCAAGTCGAAATATATAATTATGATGCATAAAAAATACTGTAAACATCGTGATAACCTACAAGAGCTAATGTGACAGCAACATGAGATCATAATTATAGAAGACGATACACAAAGCAGTTACTCTAAAACCATTGAATCATTTGCACTTTACACCTTGGAAACGAAGGCGATAACGGTGATAACCAAGCTACATAAACATAAATACATAACATACTTTACACTAACACAATTAGTACACCACTTCCCCGCCTTTTCATTTTGGCGCAGTGCTTAGTAAGGAACACAAATAGAAGCAATAGAAGTATGTAACCGCATTAGCAACCCGATATTTACTCAGGAGGACATTTTATATCCATACGAATTATTGGTATGAATAAACTAAAAAATAATTAAGTTTACCTAATTGATCAAGGGTCTAGACTTTGTTTGGAATGCATCTATAATGAAAAATATTTGTTTAATAGGTTAAAAAAGATGAGATACTTTTTAATATGGATATTTATGAACCCTTCTTCCATGACGGGAATTATGTATGCAGTGAACAAGATAATATGCTCAACCTCAAGGAAAGCTGTTGACGTACTCATCTTTTTCGTATCTTAATAAGAAAGCAGTAAAAATGATTTATGGTTTACTGAGATTTGGGACTCTACACTTTAGTTTAGACTGGTTTGGCGATAAATGTACCTCTTATGTAAAAAAAACAATTTAATAGCTAAAACTATATGCTAAGAATTATTGATTCCGAGGAATAACGTAGATCAGCAATCGAATTTCCAAATTTCCGTGAATACCAAGTAGCATTCTGCAAATGGTAGAATTATATTTAAACGACTTATTAAAAAACGAACATTTCTGTTGTGACTATTTTTCATAACACTATAAAGTAAAGAATATAAAATTATTCTTCTATCATATAATCTCTTTCTTATTTTAAGAATAAAAATTACTCTCAATATAGTGCCAATTATGTATAATAAACTTAAGTATAATTTTTTAGAATATTTCTAGAATATTTTTGGAACGCTCTTACATAAAATATATTTAGCGAACAGGCTGAAACAGTCGATTTCACAATTAGCCATATTGCTTCCATTTCATTTTGCACTCTTGCCACATCCGCGAATTTATATATTGTTCGATGTTCTCTTTGATATGAATATATGACATTTTTGCAGGTTGGCAGCCATGCTTTAATTGGCTGACCAGCTTTCTAGAATCCTCTATCACCCACTATAACCGCTATAACCCCTATCAACGGTGAATCACAGGATCACAGTATATTATGTTGTGGTACGCGTGTTAGGTGCAGTTGGGTAGGGATTTGCACGTGAATGTGCACGTGATCCGCCGAGGGAGAACTGTAGTTTCATGTGGTTTCATGTACAAGCATAGTCGTTGACTTACCTAGGAGTTTTTTTTGGTAACTATCCCTCATAATTTTTAGTCTCAACTGTGCATAACCATGAACAATGTAAAACTTTTTGACTTTGTCATGCTGTGATATAAATTTTTTTCGTAGACCTCGAAATTAGTTGCAATTTTGCATGGAGCTAATGATATGTCATCTGGATGTATTGCAGAATATACCAGTATTTTGTACATTAATAGATATTCTTAATGTGTATAGAGAAACAAAAACATTTTTCTGAGAAGAATTTTTTCGCGGAAAATTTTGCCATTTTCAGTAACGGCAGTCATGTTATATCTGTATCTCTATCATTATTTCATGTTATCTCAGATATCTCAGTACACCTAAATTATCGTGTAGAAGCCAATGCCAATTAGTACTATGGCTTAAATTAAACGAAAGTCCCTTAATTATAGAATTGATTTAGCTTTCTTGAATTTACTAAATATAGTAAGACTGCGGTAACCCAGTTAAATGTAACTATTTACGTAATTGCAATTCATTATATAAATAACAGTCCAGTTTTATAGTTGATATATTTATTTTATATATTTAATAACATTTTATTAATGACACCTATAAATGGTCATTGTAAGACCTGGTAATGATTACAACAGTATCTAATTTTTTGCATGACCTAAAATTAAAGATATTGATTAATTGTCGAACTAATATGGAACTAATTACATATTTAAAATTGTTAATTTCACAATCAAGTGCCCATAACTTTTATCTTCAATTTATTTTCATGTGCCTTCCCATCCCATGTAATTTAGACACCTTTTATGTTCTTTCCACATCATATAATTAAATGTCTAACTCCCCGATATGTCGACTACATCGACTTGGTAGCAGATATTTAAAACGAAATTCAATAAACATTTTCAATTCCACAATCAAAGAAATCAAAAATGTGTATTTTACATGGTTGTTAGGTGATTAAGGTGTTAATTATATCTATTGTATATTCTATTTCTGCTGATATTTATTATAATGTTTTGATTTTTGATATTGTCTGAACTGTTAATTTCTTACTATTAAGTTAAATTTTATATATTGTTTATTCTTAAAACAATTGCCCGTATGTATTACAATAAACAATTATATATATATATATTAATTCGTAAAATATAATTATTATATATTACATTTATAAATGTTAATACCAAAGGGTCATTCTATTTCAACCACAAAAATGTTTTGCAAACCTCCGATTACTCTGTTATCTAGCTCTAGTAAACTTTCGGTTAAGGCCTCAAGCAATTCTTCCATTCGCTACGCTCTTTTCATATGGTATTTTGCTCAAAAAAGTTTTCTCCCTAATTTGTCATTTCCAAATATCATTTTCCACTGAGAGGAACTCTGGAAAAAATTTAACGTATACAATGCCTTGGCTATATTTTTTGGCAGAAAACATGGTTAGTTACTAATGGTTTTATCACCAAAATTAGTGAATTCTAGAATTCAATTAGAATAAGACTGAAATTTTTAAGATGAGACAGTGTTTGGTCGTAAAAATTCATAATATTTTGCTTGAACTAGTGCATGGTTGTATAAGATAAGTTCTGTGATTACTTTTTTAAGTTTTAACACCAGCACTTCAACCTACGCAGCTATAGACTACTCTTGTCAAAATACCTTCCAGGATTGCAGATATTCCTTTTTAGTGGTATTTATAATTTATTATCGATTTAAACTTGATTATTCAGCACCTATTTAGTGCAAAAATAGAGTAAAAACAAAATGAGAGTACTCAATAGGAAGTACTGTTTTGAAGAAATAATAATTCTATTTTCAGAAATTCAAATTCCAACATAGTCTTGATATGCTTTTCCTCAGCATTATAAATTACGTCAGTGAGACTAAGTTACATATCTCATATTAATAATTAGTTAAGCTAGTTATTCAATTGTTGGTAATAGTTTTTAAAACAGGTGCATGCATTACAATTTAGAAGTATTATGGACACCGGTTGAGTTAAGCTGGGGGAATGCACTTGCAGTGTAACCCTAGGGCATGTGTGTTGTGTTTGCCCAAATGGTTTTTTCTTCAATTTAAGGAGGTGCTAAATGACCTTAGACATTGATGCACCCTATAAACAAATACTTTACCATTGCTATTGGAGGTTTTTAATTCAAGTAATAATTGCATTGCTCAAAAATTCAGTTTTTATATTCTAGCACGGCCTCCATTTGGGCTACATTTTTCTCCATATATGTCATGAATTCTGTAGTAAAGTGGTACATTCTTCCAGTGTTAGTCTGTGGGGGATTACCAATACCAAGTACATGAGAAATCTGTACTGGACAGGAATTCTCTTCCAACTATTGTTACTTAATATTTTTTTTGCACACTACAAGTTATCACTCTTCTTCCCAGAATGACACTGACTACACAATGAATATTGGGAGCCTAAGTGAGCTGCTCTACAAGGATATTGAAAGTGGTGAAGGAGTGAGAGATGGAGCTCAGAACAGGCCGACTCTTCCAGCTCAGAACAGGAGTATTTCTGTAACAAATGAAAGAGGGAAGCCAGAGGGATTTAGAAATTTGGGTGCCATACCAAAAAAGATATATCAAAATACCCAAATCCAAGCACGTGAAAAAACTTCATTCACACAAAAAAGTCAGGACAGAGATAATAGGAGGGGCCATGGACAGCCTAGATCAAGCAGAAGCCACGTCATGCCTAAGCATAATCTTTGTCATAATTCTCAAAGGAATGAGCATAGACCAGTGCCAGAAAACAATTCTGGTCAACAACCTATGATGCCAATGGGGCAGGTCATAATTGATGACAATATGTTAGATGCAATAGTAAGGAAAAAGAAACCCAAAACCGAGGATGAAGATATCCCAGGATTCAGGTACACGCAAATTAAAGAACTTCTAAAGAAAGATGCATCAGAAATACTGATGCATTTAACAGCAAATAAGAGTAGCTTCATAAATCTTTTGGAGCAGAAACTGAGATCAGATATAATAATGTTGGTGTTGGAAATATTTGCAAAAATATCATCCTCGCACATGAAAGAGAATTTGTCTGCTATCTTGGCCCAAGCAGTTCAGCTCAAGGCTTCGGAAATGTTTTCAGCACATTCATTTAACATAGTTTCCCAGAGTAAGCAGCAATATAGTCATGCAGAGATAATAAAATATTTCGCCGCACGCTTCCAAATTTACGTCTTCATTCTCTCGTTTCTCACTTCACACACTGTTCACGCCTCCTCGCACTCAACAGTCCCCGCTATTCCTACACACAACGATCCCCGCTCTTCTCCTTACACAAACACCAAAGAAAAACTTTCCGACGATCAACCATCCAAAATTCTCCTCCACGTCAACAACAACATGTGAAACACATGGCCAGTACACAACATCACAGCAATATTCCAGCAATAGGCCGGACGTTACACCCCCGATAAATTTACTGACCTTGCACTTTCCCAACTCTCCTTTTAATTTTTTGTTTGTTAATGTTTATATTTTCTTGATGTTTGACTGTAGGAGTCTTTATTTGTTTGCTGTTATATGATCCACTCTAAAATGGCAAACACACCTGGAAGTGGCACACTTTTCTTTAAATAAAAATATAATTAAAAAAAAAAACAGAAATTCGAGTCCCGCCTCGGGCATGGTTGTTGTTTTTTACAAATGGCACTTTCCTGTCATGTGTCAGATGGCCATCCATAGCCGTCAAAGCAATCCACAAAGAAAAAATGCGACTATCACTGCAGTAATCGTCACTCGTACACAGAATTCCTGAAACTATAATAATAAACTGGAAGGCTGGAATCGGAGAGATTTCCTTCCGTTGAAAGCAGTGGATCCGCTGCGGAGACGGAAGCAATTCAGACCCTGCTGACCTTCGCATTTCCGAAGTTTCCGAGGGCGAGGCTCATCGGGTGTCCGTGGTTTGACTCCAAAAGGGCATTATTACTGATCCTTAATAGCAATCAAGCTTCACGTTAAGAAACTTTCGATTACCATAAGCAGTCACCCTGATGGGGACAGAGCGCTCGAAGAAAGGTCACGCGCACCAAACAGAAGGTCAAGGTTTAGAGTCCCGCTTCGGGCGTGGTCGGTGCGTTGGTAAAAATGGGATGTGGTGTGTGAGGGGTGTCAAATGATCGTCAACGCAGTCCACAAAGAAAAAAATGCGACTAGCACTGCCGTGTGAACATCATACACATACAGAGTGACTGAAATTGTACAAAAAAGCTGTCATGTTTTGTTCTGAAACAGATGCCTTTTTACACAAACTAAAACTTATGAAACTCGTGCATTAATTTGTTACTAAATATTTTCATTTTAAGGTTTTTCGTGATTACTTAATGATTATGAATATGCTCTAGTAAGAATTTATCTTTCATGTGGTCTCACCACCTGCAACACTCTCTTGCGGCTGTCTTCAGATTATTCCTAAACATTGGTAAATGTAACAATGTTGGCGAAGTTGCACTTTTAAATCAAGGCCGATATAATTTGTACAACAGAGACAGACTATCAAAAAACAAATAGGATCTAAAAATATTAGAACATTTATAACACATGGAAACAACTTTTTAACAATGTGAATACGAGGGTTGCTTGAAAAGTTCTAGGCCTGACACAGAGATAGTTATAGTTCGACCAAATGATCCGTCAAGTATGATCCTTTACATGGCATGCTATGAAGTTTCAGACACGGGCTTTTAGTTCCTTTTTGCTTGGTGACAAGTTTTGACATTCTCTGAAAATGGATAAAACTGAAGTTCGAACTATTTTAAAATACATGGTTAAAAATGGGTTAACCCCAACGGGCATGCAAGAAGCGTTATATTCCACCTTAAATGAACCTTCCCCTTAGCACGTACTCGGCGGAAAAAAATAAGTGACCTGCTGAATTTAAATATGACCCTACATTCATTCAAGATTATGAACGCCCGGGATGCCCAAAATCCACTACTGCCGATGAAATCGTCAGAAATATCCACAATGATTAATTGATTGCCGACTGAAGATAATAGAGCTTGCTACCATTACAAACATCTAAATAGATTGTGTTCACTACATTTTACACTATGTCTTGTTCATGAAAAAGCTTTCCCCTCGATGGGTGCCGCGTTTGTTAAATGTCAACCAAAATCGCATTCGAAAGTAAACTTCTCAGTAGTGTTTAGACTTATTTAAACGCAATTTCGGTACATTTATCGACGTCTTGTAAGGGTAAAAGAAACATGGATTCACCATTTCACGTCCGAGACGAAGAAGCAGTCCAAACAGAGGGTGGAAGCAGGTGAAAATGCGCAAAAGAAAGTGAAAAGGGTTCCATCTGCTGGAAAACCTTTGGGCACGGTTTTCTGAAATTTTCGTGTGATATGTTAGGCGTAGACTACCTACAAAAAGGCAGGACCATCACCGGACAGTATTACGCTTCAATACTGGACCAATTTAACGGTGATATTCTGGCTAAACGCCCATATCTGGTAAAAAAATAAGTGTTCTTTCACCGCAATAATGCGCCTGGCCATACGTCTATGGCTGTTGCTGCAAAACTCCGTGACCTACGCCTCGAAATACCTTCACATGTGACGTTTCGCCCCGATTTGTCTCCCAACGATTACATCTTCTTTCCAAACCTGAAGAGAGACTCATTGGACAAATTCACTTTAAATTATAAGGACAAAGCTAAGACCATCGCTTGTTGAGACCCAGTTTGTAGAGTTGGAAAAATCGCATTATACTGAGGTGTATTAAAAATTTAGAAAGCCGTTGGTCTAAATGCATTGATTTGAGAGGTGACTACATTGAATAAAAATAAATCAAAATTGAAAACTACAAAAACAATTCTCAGAAATCTTGTAATACCGAGATTTTTCGAACAATAATGGTATGGCACAAGGAACAGGACCGGAAACTGGAGGAATATAGTTTTGAATACATGAATAATACATGCAAATAAGGGAACGAGAAAAATAAATGAATAGGAATAACAATGACGAGAATAGCGAGTTATAAATTGCAATTGCAAAAAAAGTATCAAAGTTACTCTTATGATTTCTTTGAATGGAAATAGCCCTTACCAATTTAAGGCCACAATGCTTTAAAAATATTCTTAATCAGATTTTTCTTTAATTTAAAATATTATAAATTTAAATACCAAAGAAGAGTGTCGTCATTCGGGTCGTCCCGAATTCTTTGGCAACCCTGTGCTCCTTTTCTTTCAATTCGGACGGGAATATTATTTTAGAATTGCGTCTATAGTGCTCCCACCCCATAACAAATGTTAAAATCGGCGAATTAATAACTTGGAATGAGTATTGGAGAAGAAGGTATCGTATAACGGAAATGCAGCTCAAGGTTCAGTAGTTCCAGCGATAAAGAAAACCGGCAGACGAGAGTCGTCGTATTGCATTTGGAATAATCCGCTCCCCCTTAACCCACCCCGCGGGGGGGAATAATGACAACTGTAGTCGTCGAATCGGATCCCTCTCGATAGTCGTCCCGCCGGGGAAGGAAGCACAGTCCCGTCTGTTCAGTTGGACAACACATACACAAACACGTCCCCGGAAGGAAGGGAAGCAGATTCGAAAGAGGCAGCAGCAGCGTCCAAATGGGCAATCCGACCT
>WURS02462087.1:0-13526 GCA_011762765.2 Rhinocypha anisoptera | reverse complement strand
TAGTCCAATGTCCGGAGTTAGTATTCAGGATAGTTAGTGTATATATGTATATTTTCTTGCTTGTATTTATAATGTAGGTCTTCCTCTCGACTTTGCACTTTGTAAGGACATTTTTTAGTTGTTATGCATGCTTGTTGTGAGAGGTCTGACAATATCCAGCTAGTTTTGTAGTCGTCGTATTAGGTTTTGCGTGATGGTTTCTTCTTTTTGTGCGTGCTTTGTGCTTTCTTCTCACCCCCTGCCACACGCCCTTGTGGCGGCTTGCAGGGTATTATGTAGATATAGATGTAGTTGTTTTCATGCATGTTTGTTGTGAGAAGTCTAGCATTGTCCCGCATGTCGACGTGGATAATGTTCCACTATTTTGTTTTGCATGCTTTGGTTGCTTCATTCTGAGTGCAATGTGTCTCTTAACATTTGCATTTTGTAGTGAGTGTGAATGTTTTGTGGTGGCTCACCCCCTGCCACACGCCCTTGCAGCGTTTTGCAGGGTATTTCGTGGACGTAGACACCGCTCAGTCACCAAGCGCTCTACCGCTGGGTTACCGCGACGTCCCGGGTTGCACTCGGACGAGAGAAATTAAGGCGAGTGGAAACCTTCAGCTTATACCCGTCTTCGCTCCATGGTATAGAATCGAACGTCCAAAGAAGATGCAAGAAAATGTGTGTGCGACTCCGTATGTGAGGGTTTGTGTAAGCAGCCTCTTGTGCAGATTTCATGCAGATCACTTCAGCTAGGAGATTAAAGGCATTTTACAAGCCCCGTGCTGCTATGTCCGACCAGATCACGTACGTAGAATCAAAGAGACAGATTATAGAACGGAAAAATTTCAAATACCGTTTCTTCCTCGTAAGATTAGAGATCAAAATACTATCATGATCAATGGGGATAGATAGGATAGGTGGTGTATATATTTCGCACTTATCTTGCGCTCAAGTTGATTAACTGCATTGTTCCTGCATGGTATTAATATTGTTCTCATTGAGTTTTCGAACGAATAACTCATCTCAGACATATTTTAGTAAAAGAGATCTGATTTTCATCAGTGACAACTCCTCTCTTTAGTCCTTTCCTTTCTCATTTTTGCTCTCTTTATGCTATTTATCAACAACTCCATGACAACTCCTTTCTTATTTCTGTTACAACTGTTATTTCTTTTCTTAATTTCAATTGTTATTTATAAACTAATTTACAGCTTCAACAGTTCTGTTATCGAATGTTTTGCATTTAAGTGGTTTCGTGATCGGTGAATACTTTTGAATGGGTGAATGTGGGAATGCATGCTCGGTGTTGACTATCCTCTGCCACCTGCCCTTGCGGCAAAAAGTGAACCGGAAAAGGACAAAGGACCGCTCGATATATTATGTTAGTGGAGGCTACCCACACGCGAGATCAGACGCGACTGGGAAGCCCGGGTTCGACGGGACGGGCTTAGAGATCCGCCCTTCACACTAATGTCCCAATGACCCGGTCACGAGTTAGAGCTTAACACTTCAAGGAGTAGTTTACGCCGTGGAAATACACATATTTTCCGTCTCTGGTCATTCGTGGCGTCGAGCCTCGGGAAAATTACTCCTCAGACCTCGACGACGACGTGGAATGAGCCGTTTCATGCGACCATAGGAATGTCAAAGAAACGACCGACACTGGAACACGCGCACGCGTCGCTACCGCTACACGATTTCATCCGTTGCCATTACTCACCAAGAATTCATTACTCATTTTTGGTAAGATATCGTCGTTACTGCTGCCTCATTATTCACTGAAATATAAAGAAATGATGGGTTGTACCGTAGATTAAAGCGTACTAGTATTAATTTTCACCGAATCAGGCTTGATGTGGTGGAAGAGACTTTACATTCATTGACGACCATTGTAGTAGAGTAGTATTTTTGTTTATAGGGTGCTTCGACAGCTATGGTCTATTTCGCACCTCTCAATACATAGAAAAAACCCATCTGGACAAACACAACACCCATGCCCAGGGCGGGATTCGAACCCGCCGGGACCTTAGGGTTACCCGGCGAGCACGCTATCCTCCAAGTTAACCCGGTTGGCATAAGGAAAGGATAGTGCTATTCACATCAAAATGTAAAACTACAATAAATGACCCAGAGTCCCATTTTTTTAGAAGACTATGTATCTTGTTTTCTGGGACTCGTACGAAAATGATTCGTCAAATTAAAATATTCGTTCGTTTTTATAGTAATCTTCTACCTTTTAATTTTTCTTCAATATGCATTTCTGAAATAGCAAATAATATATTTTGACTATATATTATATTAATAGATTGTTAAATGAAAATACTGATAAGAATGAATTGTTTCTAAATCATTGATTATGATTAAATACACACAAAAGCAAGAAAGCATGGTAGTTTCCCACTGCAGAACGAAATTTTGGGTTCAGATCTAATCTACACCACTGACTGGACCGAATTACACAACCTTGGTCCAAGTGAAACGGAACTAAAACTTTTATAAAAATATTTTTTTTAACAATAAAAAGTGATGAAGTATAAAAAACAGCAAGAAACCCTCGGAAAACACACTGTTTTGTAAGGCACTAAATGGAGTTAGCTATATGCAGTTGAAGTTAGGAGGTCTAAATTACAAATACTTGCACCACTTTGCTCCCACTCTGCTGGCATCCACCATTTGCTTCCATTTCTATCTCTTTCGCCGCTTTTCTTTCGCTATTTCTACTCAGTCACCAACAGCCTCTTCTCGGTTACATAATTTCCAATTCAATTCTTCTTTCTTCTTCTAACTTTTTCCATCAAGGGACTTTTCTAACCTGGTATCCTCAACACCTTCTTACACAGTTTTTTCCAGCTCACTCCCAACATTATTTTCCTTACCCAAATCTCAAGGTCTTACAGCCTTCTCTCATCCATATGAATCTTGTTGCTATTTGACGTAGCATTGAGAAGATCATTAATAAAATATTAATAATTACAGAAAATGGGCTCATTAGACAACCTGATGCAGATTGGGCATCCGAGCAGTTCCAGTAAATTCTTTAAAGCAGTTCCAGTAAATTCTTTAAAGCAGTTCCAGTAAATTCACGAAGTCAATTGCAATTATTACTTCCTTAAGGTACCGCCGAGATAGCCAGGTGGGTCGCGCGCTCACCGGCTAACCCAAAAGTCGCGGGTTTGAATCCCGCCAAGGGCATAGGTGTTGTGTTTGTTGAAAAAGGGTATTTTCTATGAATAGAAGAGGTGCGAAATGACCATAGCCGGCGAAGCACCCTATAAACAAAAATACTACTACTTAAGGTATATTAATATTTGGGAGTAGGGCGTTGATGGAGCCAAAAATCTATTACCCGATACATAGAGCTTATGTGCCTTTATACATACGTTTCTCTGTAATTATTAACCTATCATTTAAACTTCATGTTTCTTAAAATAATTCTCCACCATTGCATACATTCTGCCTCCATTTCTCCTAAATAAGTTTCAATCATCGCTGTCATCCCGACTCGACAATAGCCAAAGTTCGCCACGCGCGAACACTTATCATATTCACACCTTTATGATATATCCACCAATTAATTAAATGTTAATATTTTTTAAAAAGTGACATATATGACTTTCCAAGGAAGCACACATGATTAGTATTTTTGCATCCCAAGTGCAAATAACTGTTTTTGAAGGAAGGAAACGTTTAGATAATTTTTTTTAAATATCAACACAGATGTAAGCCATTTATCGCCTCGGCATTGGTCGTAGCTGTTTTTGTCAAAAAAATATATTCCATGTTTGGCACGCAATTTTTGATTAAAAAGTTTTCTAGTCAATAGAAAACCCACATTAGGTGTCAGTTAATAATATACAGTATGTGATTGAGTCGTTGTCGAAATCAATGCTTTCACAACTCTCCTCACGGATTCTTAAAATAAGGATGACAATGGGCTCGCATTCAACTGAAAGAACCAAGATCTCTTTTTTTCTGACTTTATACTGGTATTGATAATCCACTTGTATTGTAAACCGTACACGATTGTGTCAATAAAATACTACATTTTATTTTGACGTTTGTTTGCGATGGCCAAATTATGTTGGGTGCTCAAGACCCAACATAATTTCGAAATGAAAAAAGTAACGGACTTTAAGTTTAAAGATCTTCAATATTAAACTAGAAGCAAATGATTTGGACGAGGTTCGATTTTGCTTCGGTTTTTTTCTTCTTTGTGATGAAGTTTCAGGAAATAATTCCTCATAATGACGCAGAATAACGGATTATGTCTTCATCGATTATGTCAATCAATACTCTTACTTCGAAATGCGTCCGATATGGTAAGACTAATGCGTCTAATATATGATAATATAAGACTCATGCGATATATATGATAATAATAAGACTCATGCGTCCGATATGGTAAGACTAACATCCGATATAACCGGAATGAATCATATGGAGTGTTTGAAGTTTGGGGGTTGTCTTAGCATATTTTCAGCAGTTTCAAGTATTAAGATTATGGGAGCGCGTTTCAGCGTCGCGAGATACGTGGAATGGTCGTCGAGAGACTCGAACCGTGACGAGTGAGTCCGCGGAGGAAAAGGAACATGGCGGAGACCGTATGAGATGGGAGGCAGGTCAGTGAAAACTCTTGGTGGATGGAACCGAGCCCTTTCCCTCCCGGAAACGGGGAACTTCGAAGGAACGGAGGCACCCAGGGCATTAAGGGCGGCGCCGTACCTCGAGGAAGTTTCGGTGATGACATGACACTAACACTCAACTCTTTCGGAGCGAGGGGGGATTAAAAGGAAAGGCAGCGGGATCTCTCCCGCGCGAAGAGTGGCGAAGGGGGGAAAGGAGGAAGGAAGCCACTTAGGAAAATAGGAGCGTTCTATGATGCCACCAGGCTGCCCACCAGCCTCTCCATTTTTCTCATTCTATATCCAGACCCCTTCCCGCTTGCGTCACTGAACTCCCCTCTCTCCCGCCTGCAGTCTTAAATCCACAGGGGAAGTTTTTCAGTGAATTTTGAATGTAATGTTCAAAGGCAACGGTATTCTCCAGTGTTACCGATAGATAACGCCAACACTTTCGACACTTCTGCAAAAATATGTTTATGGTGAGTCGATTTTTAAATCAAATAATATTCATTATAAAAAATACAAAACCACCTGATCAATGGCCGTAAGACCTCAGCTTCGATCGCGAGATTGTAATCAGTCATCAATCAGTAATCAATAATCAGTCATCGAAGTGAAAACAACTTGATGTTAATAATGAGGCTAATCATCGGTGATTATCAACCCAAAGAAGCTTTTACACCCAAGCTATTCTGGAACCTATTATTGTTTTCATACATTCTTTGTTTCTTAATATAACGTTCAGAATAACCTTCTCGTGATAAGTTACCGTTGACCTGCTCCTAAAGGTCATTCCTAATAGGCTCCCTTTCAATTCAGTCTTTACTAAACAATGATATATCAAGTTATTTTGTCCTATTTCTTTGCCCATTTTTCTTTTTCTTTAGTCCAATTTCTTCTCTCTTCTTCGAATTTCTTCGTCAATGCAGTATATAAGGAAGCAGCATATAAGCAGTAAAGCAGGAAGCAGTATGTAAGCAATATGTAATTAATGAGATATTAAGGTAAATTTAAGGAATAATCCAAACATGATTAGTTATTTTCTTTAAATAGCCATCGGTTGTTTAATCTTTCTTCAAAGGTTTTCAAAGGCTTCAAAGTTTCTTCAAAGAGACACTCATTCTGTTGCCTTGAAGTAAAAAGCTGGAATGTTTATTATTTTTAATGTTTTAATAAAATTTAAAATTTTCAACTGAATAAGTTTTATATAATAGTATTTAGAATTGAAAGAAAAGTAAGTAATATACGAAATCGTATTAATCCAGTATATACTTTAAAGTATCATGCAGATAAATCTATTTGTGTATGTTCTAATGAACTTTGATGAAGGATATACTATGTATTTGTATTTTGATTGATTTGATGGATGATTCCGATTTATAACCGTTATCTGCGCAAAAATAGCCTACTTTAAGTCCCGCGCAATCTCTACAATCCTCGCTCAAGTCTCTTCCATCTTAAAATTGAAATTATATTCATTCTTCAGCCTTCGCTTGCCTTAACCATATTTAACCTGTCACCATATTTTCTTGACATCTTGACTTCAAGTCTCTTCTCGATTTCGTCGCATCTGTGCAGATATCATTCCCTAATATATTTCTTCTTATACCCTCACCATTATTTCTTCCAATTTATTGCTCATATATCTACCTAACTAATTATGATTCCGCTCTGTTACTTTGTTTATAAACCAAATCTCCTACTTTTCGTGAATCCTGTAGACTCTGTTTTCTTTTTCTATATCGATCACGTTACGTATGGTGTACGCAATGACAATAATGGGATTTCCATTTACATTCCGTTCGCTTTAAGTTTATCCTGAAATGTCTTCAGTAACTACTTCAAATCTTTGGGCGACCGACTAAACATAGCGTAATCAACCATAATTGTAACAGTAATGATTTGTATCAAAATTAATTTCACTCCCATTCCCATTGTTTTCCGTGATTTCTCACCATTTTATCCAAATAAACTGTAAAATTGCATGGGGTTCAATAGGCCCCATGCAATAGTCCCCCTCGTTTGTCCCTCTATTAGAACGCACCTGTCAATATCTATTCTGATTATACTTCATCTGTTCATACTGTAGCCGTATGACTTGAATGAATGAATTTTATTGTATACCCTGGGATAAATCCCCTAAGGGCATAAAATGTGAATATTACAACTTGTTCAAATGAAAAAGGTAGAGCAAAATAATATAAATATATACACAAAAAGTAGAACAGAATGAAAGCAAGATACAATAAATACAATTCAATACAGGTATCACAACTTTATGACGTTCACTGGTAAACAATTTTTGATGAATAATGAATAAATATTTAGTTAAATGCGCTGGCATAAGTCCCCTAAGAGAAAAAAGGACACACATTAAGACTTTGTTACACATACAAAAATAAATAGAAAACATTGAGCAATATGCAAACAAAGAAATATTACAGCTATCAATTTTATCACATAGTCCACTTTTCTACAAGTTTTTTTACTCATTTCTTCCCATATACAAACGTGTAGAATAATATTTCGTTAAGTCCATTCACTGTACAAGTTTTGAAAAGACAGTTTAAGAACCTACCTTAACCATTCCTATGTTTGGCCATGAAATATTGATATACTTCATGATTAAATGAGACACAACTTTGAAAATTCTACATAAAATGTGTGGAATTTTATGTGGAATTTTCAAAGTTGTGTCTCATTTTATCATGAAGCAGTTCCACGAAGTCACGCCGGAAACTATTTCCTGATATACTTCATTTTCAAAAGAAGTCAAGATATGCACAATTTTAATTTTGATTGGCAGAGAGTTCCAAAACATTGAGGCACTGAGCAAGAATGAGTTTTTGTATTTGTTTGTCCAATGAATTTTAATATAAAAGAAGAAAAGAACAAATATCAAGGTTCGTTAAGATAGAAAGAAAACAAACATTTTTTAAAAATTTCAAAACACTTGATATTCTTCACCTCTTGTGGAATCGAATTACGTACATGTCTTAATTTAATATAAAAGGAATTGTGATACATCGTAGTTCTGTGACAGGGTATGATTAATTTATTTTTATGTTTTGCATTCCTTGTTTTTTTTGTAAATTATCTATGTAAGGCTGGAAAATGTAGGGGGGAGTTCTAACTTTTAAAAGTTTGTGCATAAATAGTCTCATTTGAAATTTTCTTCTTTTTTCAATTTTTAGAATATTTAATTCATGATAGTATGGAGTAACATGCTCATAATATTCAATGTTGTATACATAGGGTAAAACACAATTTTGGATTTTTTGTAGTTTCGATAACTGACATTTGGAAATATTTTACATTAAAAGAGCCAAGCACCACAGTAATCAATATTAGGAATCAGTAAGGTACTAGCTAGTTTCTATCTCAGTAGTAAGGACATTATGTTACGAAAACATCTTAACTGGTGTAAGGTTTTAACTACTTTATTGGAGATGCGTGCTACATGTTCATCCCAGGTAAGTGCTTTGTTTACGATAGCATCTAAGTTATTAACTTTGTCAGAATAATCTATTTCTACGTTTTGAACTTGAATCTTAGGCAGTTTTTCCGTGTTTATAGAAGATAGGACCTTGGCACTGCCTATGATTATGCTCTTTGTTTTCAGTGAGTTTAATTTCAAAGAATTTTTTGACACCCATTTACATGTATAAGATATGTCATTGTTAATTCGCGCAATGGTGTTAGGTACTTCATTGCGATCGCAGTCAATATAGATCTGTAAATCATCAGCATAAAGATTATACAATGACGTATTTTGTTAGGGAGGTCTTGATTATAAATGACAAGGAGCAATGGCCCTAATATTGACCCTTGCGGGACCCCGCATTCGACAGGAAGTGATTTAGAACGTAAGTCGTTCTTCCTATCATTCACCGCCTGCTGTCGTTGCCTCAGGTAAGAGCGCAACCACTGTAAAACAGAAGTAGATAGTTTGAAATTAAATAATCGTCTTAAAATTATATTGTGTTTCACGCAGTCAAAATCTTTGCTAAAATCTAAATGTACCAATACTGTTATTTTTTGCTTATCCATTCAAAGTCTTATGTCATCTGTTGTTTTAATTAATTCTGTTTGAGTACTATAACCTTTGCGGAATCCAGATTTAAAATTATTTAGAAAGTTATTTTTTGAGAGATGTTCTATCAAACTATTGTACACGAATCTTTCTAGAGGTTTTGATAAGGCACACAGTATTGCAATGGGACTTGTGTATAGTTGATAACAATTTGCCTAGCCCTTCATTACACACCTGTTGTCTGTAGCATTTCCGTTGATTTAGGCCACCCTACTCAGGGCACCACAAAACTACTAAAATTAATACGTTTTATGTTCCTTTAGAGTTATAATGTAAATTGTAATGTAAATTTGTAGAAACTGAGAAGTGATGAGAAATAGGGTAGTCAAAGACAATCCGGTGTCAGGAAAAATTTACCCCGTTCGCCGAATTCGTGGAAAAAATGTTTTCATTGGACATACTATTGGTTAACTATGAAAAAATAATATTCGCTTTCCAAATACGGGAATTTATGAAGAATTTTCATCATGCTATATGTTGATTCAAAATAAATATTCTTTATTTGGGATAAATATGAGATTCGCAACATACAGATTTGTCGTTGGCTTAATATAGTTTCATTGTCTCGAGAAATCTATAAAACGGCATCATCTAAATAATGTAAATAAAGAAAATTAAAATCTAAGTAAATTAATAATAATTACTCTCAGAACTTGTAATAACAATTAAAAATGATTTAAATATATCAGCGGCCAGGAAATAAAATCAGCTCCAGCGCATTTTGTTCTCCTGACTGATATTTCCTCTGCTAATACCGACGGAAATACTTATCTTTTATTTGTAACTTATAGTTTTGTTATAGATTACGACTCATTGATTACTTGCAGTTTGTCATTTAAAAAAATGAAATATTTTCTCGTTCTCTTGATTCATTATTATGAAAATTATCGGAATATTCGTGAGGACTACTCATGCACCGTACTTTATAATAGTCTTTGGCCAAAACTTTCATCCTCATGAAAATTGATGGTGTGTTCATTCAACCAGAGATATTCATTTCTGCGAGTAATATTTTCGGAAACTTCTTTTTCAAAGTGAAATAAAACGTCATCAGAAAACCAGAGTCCCCAAGGTCGCTTTTACTGGCGGCGTGTTATGACTTGGGTTTAGCTGGCGGTGTCCAAGGACGTCCCCGGGGCTTGAACCCGGGTTCCCCGTTCCGCAGCCAAGAGATATATACACGGAAATAAAGAAAATAAATATTTATTGGACACACAGGGTTACCATGATATCACCAAATCTTCTAACTTTCGGAATTCATTTATTTAATTAATCAATTTCAAATTCTTCTGTCTGTTCCGAAACTTTTAGTATCCATAAAATATTACTCATTAAATTTTAGTTGGAGTTAAATCCGAGTCCCTCCGTCGATCTATTTCCGAAGTTTCTGACCATTTTGTATTAAGATGGGTAGTTTCTATGTTATTTCAGCTCTCAATTCTCAGACCAATTTTACAACTACGATATTTCACTCCAGTGATATTTTAGGCTCCCATCTCCCCATGCGTTTTCCATCCAAAGAAACTCCTTTATCCCCTTGAAATTTTATATTTTTTTAAAGACCTTTATGAGTGAATATATCATGTTGACTTTCATAAAAATGTGTATTTGAAGGGCTTCAAGGACGAAAAAACACTAACTGAACCTTCACTGATGCGTATGAGAGTCAATATATCGAATTCATACTTTGATGTTGGCCATCCGAGTAAAAGTTAAGGTTTTTAATTTTTCAAGTATTTTTAAATATTGTTCGTACTGTAATTTGCTTCAAATATATCCTTAAAATGCCAATTCCAAATTATTTACTGCACAAAGTTTTAATTGTTTCTGTATTATAACTCTAACCATATTCTACTGATAACTCTTCACACTAATCCGGTATCCCCTACTGGTTTCCATATAGGTACTATATTCATGAAAATGGGAGGATTATATCAAATTCTCGAAGTCCTTGAGTGGATCTTAGCCGGTATGTAAAATCGTTGTCACCCGTAACTTGCTTTTGTACTATAATTATACCATGCACATACGTCCTCCATATAATTTTCATATAGTGCCGAGTTCACCGACAGTCGGGTATCATTTAGCATTCCATGTTTTTGTCGATATGAGAATATTTAGACGAGTTCATAGATAATAATTCAGTGTTTTCCAGTTTCACATTTCCTTTCAATAGCATCTAAAAACCTCATGCCTACAAATACAAATATTTATGCCGTTAAAAGTACAAACACGCTTCCTTAATCAGTGCACATGACAGCCAGATTTGACTTAAAGCGTGGCCGGTTTTTTCATACGTTCTTCTCCAACGATCCCAAAGCTGGCTTTGGGGGGCCGATTTTTGATCCAGCGCGGCCGCTTAATGTACTTGTGAATTCACCCGCGCAGGAGAAAAAAAAACAAATATTAAATCATATTTTTGCATGCGTAAGTTTTAGATCAAAGATATTCACGCCGCGATGTCCGTTCGTGACAATATTACGATTCCAAAATGAAAGGAGGGACTTTGCCAGTTTATTTTTCGGATGTCATCCTGTCACATCTGTAGCCAGTTCTCTGGGGGGAATGGACGGTCGGTCCCACCAGTAATTCATTCCAGGAAGAGACTGTAAAATTGATAAACTCCCCGTAAAAAAAATTGAAATTCTATTTTAAACTGCGTGATATAATGTAGCTCTTATGTCAGTTTTGTGTATAGGAAGAATCTTTGTCTCACGATGGGAGCTTGACATGACGAGGTCCTTTCTCAAATGATTCTATTCGATGGTCCAGGTACAACGCCGCACTCTTGTAACGTCGAACATTCTGTCATTTGTAAAAAAAGAGACAATATAATGAAATCGGTAATCGAAGCGAAATAAATAAAACTGTTTACTCATGTATGGAACCTGTCATTTTTTCACAAATTGCTCTTTCGCTAGCATACTTTACTTTCAATGGAGTTACTTTCCCTATTTTGCACGAAAAGCAACGAAAGAAGTATACAAAGAATCATCAAAAGAGAATGAGATTATACTTACAATAACAGGGAAACTAAAAGGTCCGACAATGAGGCTACAAAGACTGTTATGGATGGTTATGTTAGGAGAGCAAGATATTAGGTAGTTTATATATAATGACATATGGCTGGTAGTAATAGGAGAGCTTAAGAGGGATTTATTTTAAGCTGGGGATCGGTGATTCTAATTTGACTTTCATTCAAAACCTACCAATAAATCACTCCTTAAAATAACTTCAGATATAATTTAGGTACTTCAATAAAGTTTCAGATATTCTGAATATGTATGTCTTCTTTAGCAGTTAAACACTGTAAGTGGCGTTCGACTATAAATTAAGTACTTGAGTAATTTTTATTTTATTAAGCAAACGTCCATTTGAAGCAATAAATAAATTTAACTGATGGTAATTTGACATAAAGCTTTAGAACAAATTTTTAACTCTGAAAAGGTCACGTGTGTCACATTCAGTATTTAATTAATAGTGAATCAATGCATCATATGCATTTGAGAAGTGAGTGAAGAAATCGCGAGTTTGAATCGCATCTGAATTTGATAATATTTATTTGTTTCAACCGTAACGTCGAATGATAAATATAGTTTCACAAAAGCACTGTTTCGCACTCAATTTTTGGTCCATTTAAAAGGGTAACTAAATAATCCTACGAAATTTTATAAATATTTCTTACTCAGTCGTAGTTTCAGAATTGGAAATGTTTCGATCATAAGCATCGCAATCACTTGAAAATGAAATTTTCTTCTAATTTCACCGTACCAAATTCACTTAATGATAAAAATTCTGTGCCCATGTGAACCATACTTATAGTAAATTTTTAGATCGGAGAAGTAATTTAAAAGTTCAACTAAAAAGAAAATTTTCCGGAGAAGAAGAACTCAGTATTAATATGTTGCGTATCATATTTTACTATCCAGAATAGGAGTTTTAATAAGTACAAATTGATAATTTCACGCTAAAAAAAGCACTGTATAAGCTTCAAAGCATTTATTCCAACCTGTTAAAGACTAAGCGAACATCGACATTTGCTGATATATTTCAACTCACTAAGTTTCACCTCGTGCTCTGCATTGACAACGCACCAACACCCAGTAGAAAACAAGATTATTGCACAAACGAAAAGAATTAAAGTTTGTCCACCAAGATTGTTAGTATCGAATTGATATCGTAGTATTTATTTATTAATTTTAATACTACCTTTATTTATTTATATAAGTGCACTTAAATCCATCACTTAGTCAAAAACTCTTCTCTAGTTTCAATCGCTTAATTCTTCTAATAACTTTTGCTAATGGCTTAAAATTCCACCAATGTCGATTATTTTTCTTAATTGATGTTTTTGTGCTAAAATATTAAATAAATTATATAGTGCCTCGTAAAGTGCTTGATGAAGATCTTACAAATATCCATTTTTTAAATTTATCTGAAGTCATAATTACTTTCCACAATTTTATTTTCTCACATGTTGTAGTCAACTATTTACGTAAAACAGCATTATTGCATGATATACTACTATCTAAAGTACTACAGTAAGATTCTAACGTAATATTGGAAAGACCTTGCTTTTCTACATAAAACTTTATTTATCTATCAGGGGTTCTGATTTATTCAGTCATCTTCAAGTGTAAAATACAGAAGAATGAATATATGTATATATATATACATGTATAAGTCGACTTATATATATATATATATGTATGTATAAGTCGACTTATATATATATATATATAATATGTGTATATAAGTCGACCTTCAAGCTTGAAGACGAGCGGAAATGCTCGAAATATTGCGTTAACGTAAGTTTTAACTGTGCC
>WURS02462076.1:0-13526 GCA_011762765.2 Rhinocypha anisoptera | reverse complement strand
TTGGCAGCAAACCATTTGTTAGCTTTTTCAAGGATGACTGGATATCTATCCACAGCTTCACTGTGATTGGAGGAACTTTATAGTAACGTAGCATCATTGGCATAGAGGACACAGTCAGTGATCATGTTGGGACACAAGTCATTTATCATGACAAACAAAAGAAGACAGTGCCATAAGGTACATCATAATTGACATTTAATGACTTTGATTGTTTATCGTTTACATAAACTGACTGTTTGCACTCCAATAAATAGGAAATCATCAATTTGAGTTCAATGACATGAAGACCATAATATTTCAGCTTGTCAATAAGAATTGTGTGATCCACGCAATCGAAAGCTGAGGAGAGATCACAGAGTGTGAGTGCCAAGCATTTTTTGTCTTTAAAAGTCTTGATTATCTGTTTTATGGCATATTCAACTGTTTCAGTTGTACATTTCCCAGGTATGAATATCACCATGTTTGTAGATAGGAATAACCTTAGAAAACTTCAAATATTAAGGAAAATAGCCAGACAAGACAAGAATTGATCACATTAGCTAAAGGATATGATAACCATTCTATCACAGATTTGATTAAATGATTGGAGAGCCATATGTCCTTGCAATTAGAATTTTTAAAGTTCTTAAAAGCTTTAAATATATCTGCCTGATATACTACTTTCTATTTAAATGTGTTAGTGGTGGAATTATTACATAACAGAACATTGGCATTATTCATTGTTTTTTAACATTACATATTGATATTGGCAATAATGTTACCAAGAGAACTAATATAGTTAATAAAATAAATAATTAAAAGTTAAATAATTAAAGGTTTCTGAATCAATAGGAATTTTACAATATTTTTTAATCAACCCAGTTTCCTGTTTGATGACAGACCAGGCTGCTTTACATTTGTTGGGTGCATTATTAATATAATTAACATTAGCATGGCATTTAGCCAGTCTAAAGCCCTGTTTACACGGTGCATGTAATTGAGCAGGTTGATGGACATCCCAACACTCAGTGTAAACGTGAAAAATTGTGCGAACATTTGTGACTTGCACGGGAAAATAGAACCTGTTCTATTCTGGTGCAAGCGTTCTCACAATTATCACTCAGAAGCCCACTGCACAGGTTATCTGATGCACAGACTACTGGTGGTGGTTTGGTAAAATAGCTGAAATATCCTTGTTCATTAATTTGAAGGATTACTGTGGTTATATTTTGACAAATGGCTTTAATTTTGACCTCCTGAACTTCTACCTTTTCTCTACTTTGAAGAATTATTTTGTACATAAAGTAAGTCTTGCCAGAGATTGAGGAAATTACTTCAAGTTGGCGTTTTTGTCATAGGATTTTGCTTATGAACGTCCTGACGTGCTTATTTTATTTATAAAAGTATTTTGTGAGAAAAATACAGCATTTCTCTTTGAATCTTGTAGTTAAAATCTTCATCTACAACTTGTTACTAACTTTTCCACATAATTTCGTTGCTAACTTTTCATCAATTGTTTTAGAGTTTGTCACGAAAATTAATGAAAAAATGTATCGTAATTAACTTTTAATAACTGGAATACTTTGAATACATTTTTAAATAAACATTCACAAATTAACTAACTTTCTGGAGATCCAATAATTTTACAAAACTAAAAGATGCAACAGATTAGAACAGCTGTTCCTAGATTCTATTTGCCGTGCATACCAGTCACTTTGAAACTTATATGTGCGGAGTATGTTCTTACTTTCCTAATAAAAGCCTTATTGGTGGCACAAATATCATAGTGTATCTGACACAAAATGCAAAATTAACCTAAATTTGACATATCATTTTTCAGCATTTTGAACAACTTTTTAGGATTCAGATCATGTTGTGTTTCCATTGCGTTTCTACTAGGTCTCTCATATACCATGAGCACTCGTAAAATCCGCCGCACTGACCATTAAATGTAAACAATATTCTTCGAGCATTCTGCTGTAAAAAAAATCATGCAATGCATCGCTATTCCACCGAAAAATTGCTAGAACACTTGACAATGTAAACACCCTTTTTTCGAGGACACAAGAAATACAATGACGTTCACATTCACGGTTTCATATTGATTGGACCCGTGCAAGTACATGCACTGGGTAAACAGGGCTTTAACTCAGAATAGTATTCCTTTATTTTATTGTTATAGCCTTTTTTAAGTTCCTGACTTCTGCATAGCTTATACTGCCTATGCAAGATTAGAAAATTCCTTCTCTTAAGTTCAAACGTTTCAATTGAATTCATTTCTGGGGATATGCCTCTTTGAACAATAGCATGAATGATTCAAAGAATGCTGGAAAATTCCTTTGACCATCTGCATATGCCAGCAATATATCCCAGTCAGTATTACTTAGCAAACCTATGAACTCATGAAGATAATTTACAGTCATTTGTCTAACATATAAAGTTTTGGGAGTTTTGCTATTGTTATTTTCATCAGCACCCAACTTTAAGTGCCAAGAAAAGGAAATGGCCAAGTGGTCAGAGAGCATTGGGTCTGAGACACTAAGGACATAGGCAGACGTATCAATATTCGATTATCAAGACACGTATTCTTCCTGGTTGATTCAGAGTTACCACAGGGTAAGTCAAAAGACCTAAGGAGAATACATAACTGAGTGTTGTTCTTTGATGGACAGCTCATATCAACATTTAAATCAGTACCAATCACAATATTGGCATTAAAGTTCGGAAAATATATTAGAACCCTTTCTAGTTGTTCACAAAATATTTGAAAGTCACCATGGGTGAACGATAGATACAGGCAGCAATTGTTTTCCTACTCTTGAGGTGGATGGCAGCTATTTCAAAATGCTTATCCATGCAAAAACAATTCAAGTTCAAAGTTTTAAATTCAAGGTAATTTTTTACAAAGATGCATGCACCTCCATTTTTACAAGATTTTCTACAATATATTGTACCAAGGTTGTAACCACTATTTGATGTCAGGTGAAAATGGTATGTGAAAATGAAAAGGATATATCGAAAAACAGTCGGTCCATTTGTTTGTCCCTGTGTTCATCTAATACCTACTGTTACCAAACTACTGGATTACCAAGAATAATTTTAACTTTAGAAAAATCAATAAAGGCTATGAATCTCAGTAACTATACAAGTATCAATTGAAATGTAAACCTTAAACAAAATGGGAAAAGGAAAAATCTACCTCAAATTTCTTCTTTTTCCTAGGAATATTTTCGAAGTCCTTCAAATTTTCCAGCAACTGCCGCTCTTGGGCAGTGAGCGACGGTCCTTTAGTCTCGATTATTTGTCGCACTGTTTCTACCCATTCTATTTGTTTCTTTTCTCCTTTACCAACCTGCAACTGACTGTTTGACGGTTGACCAGAATATTTTTGCTCCTCGCTAATACATTTATTATGGCTCTCATATTCATTACCACTGGAATTGGCACAGCGAACAAAGTAAAAATTAATAACATTGTTAAAATATACATCAAGATCACTCAATGAGAATAACCACAAATACTCACAAGAAATCTTTATGGCAATCCATACAAGACACCGCTGGAGGACTGCGGCACTCCTGAGCATAGTGCTTTTCAACTTTATTTTTCTTCAATGCGCTTCCACAGGAATTACACGTAAAGAATACCATTTTAACACCACACCTAAAAAAATTGCTCAAGTTAAATTTAATTTTGCAATTCGGCAGCCACGTGCATCACTGTGGCTCATATTGGGATAATTACTGCCGTTACAAATTATTAAAGTCACAGTATAAGTTCCAAACAGATACGAGATCTAACTTACGAAAATCTTAAGTTTAATGACCGTCAAAATTGATTGTACAATGCTTCAATGGAGTTCCGTGAAATACTATCAAACTAATTAAAACCCTTTCGCTTTTGAAACGCACTCATGAAACCCACGTGCCTCTAGTACCGTTGACACGGTTCACACATGTCCGAAACACGATTCACTGCGCTTTAAAACTTGCTAGGCTTCATATGTTATTCCAGCCGATTCCAGCTTTATAGACGCCCACTTTAGCGTTAGTGTTGTATTTGAATTACATTTATATGTGGGATATTAATGTATTTTGTTTCCATAAACCTGATTTATTTCCTATTCTGTCATCATTTTGTATCTTAACATAGAAATTATATTATTTTATTCAACCAACCATGAAGTAAATACACCTCAATATTTTTGCGATAAAAAACAATAAAAAACTAGAACATTCAGAATGTTCTAGAATAGGCGTTTACTACTCTTGCTCTATGGTGTTCAACGTTTACAAACAGAAGAGAAGATAATTATAAAAAATTGAACTTATAATATTCTATTTTAGATCAAAGTAGTACCTAATATCAATGTAGTTAGGATAATTAATTATTTCCCCTTTACTCGGTTTTCTTTGTTTGCTACGATTAATTTTAATTCATTCTGAGTTAACCACGGTGAAATAGATAACATAAATAGGGAGAAAATGTACTCTCTTAATTAAACATGTACATATAGGTAGGAGCTGTATTTATATAGCTATATAGTCCAAGCATATGTGTTGCCACAGAAGACTAACAAGTTTGTGTTAACTGTTCTTTCGATGTACATAATTATGTAAACAAGCTGATGTCTATCATTTAACAAAATCACAATTAAATACACCTAGATTTAGGCAAAAAATCACATAGGGTTTGTTCGATGATTTTTTGTCATAATATTTGTTTTTTGTGCGTTGTTTTCTCTCTTTCGAAAGTTTAATGTAGCATTATGCAGTTTCGCAGGATTTCACAGCTACGAGGTGAATGATGTCTCCAATTAATGGAGAAGCTAGAAGGTATAGCGGAAATTGCCATACCATGGAGAATTACTTCCATTTCATTCTTCTCTCATTACCTGAGGAATACAATGGTATATTTAATCATTTTAGCGGATTTTGAACAACATTTTCCTTTGCATATATAGATAACAATATTCAATTCAAAGAAGGGCGATTGATACTAACGATCTTCAATCTATTCCAAGTTAGTTAACATCATCTGGTTGTATTTATCGTAGTTGAAGATTACTCATATTAAGACATTGACATTATAAACTCGTATTGTATCAAATCAAAAACTATGCAGACTCCTGAAACTATCACCTAAGAGGATTCATTCCTAAAACTGATAGGTTTCCTTGCTTGTTCTGGAGAATAATTCGTGAATCTTGATCACATCCGCCTCCTAACTCATGTATCTTTCAGTTGAATATTTTATGGAAGCAGCAAACCTCAAAGACAGAGTTGCTTCCCACTCTGAAAACACCAGCCCTCACGTCCACTGATGAATTTTTGCTTCTGAAGAAAATAAAGCAAAGATTAGAGTTTCCGGTTTTTTTGCGTAGGCGTGCCTGAGCAGGAGTCAACGTTTATAAGTGCGATCCATCAAGGGTCTATAATCCCGGTAAAATTATCTAGCGTACTATCATACAGCTATTTAATGGTTTGTACCCTACAGCGAAGTAATTTGATTAATCCTTACTGACTTTGATTCGTTTAGGTATGAGAACTCATCGCTGGCACAAGAAAAAAATCGCCCTAATATGTTTAGCGGCACTATTGTTACTCTTGTTTGCTCCCTCAAAACGTAATGTTGTTAAATTTGGATTTGATGTAAATCAGTCGGATCCAATGATAGTATGGGAATATGTAGCTGATTTTAGTAATATGAAGTTTCTAAATCCAACTATGTAAGTGATTAAAAACTTAAATTTACGGTACGGAGTTTGGTCAATCATTGTTAATCGTGATTTTTTTTAATTTTCAGAATAGACTTCGATATTTTAACGGAGAAGGGTAATTACGACCATTGGGAGTATACAGCTGAGTATAAAGAACATCTGTCACAATATCCGTTTATTAAAAACCTTTCTAAAGGACACTTTATAGTTAAACCAGATGGAAAAGATTATATCATACGGTCGGAGCATCGAACTTGCTTCTTTTCGTTATTTTGCCGTAAGTACATATCATTTGGTAACATTAATGAAATATTAGAAATGTAAAACGATGAATAATTAATCTATAGCAAAACAATGAAGAAACGTCAAATGGATTATTGTATCAAAATTATTTTGCACTTTCTTAGAAACATTCGCATAATCTGGTTTGTGAAAATCTAGTCATGCTTTAAGTTTTTATATTCCAGCTCCTTGCATGAGAGTAGTTATTTTTTGTGCATGGAAATATAACATAGTTAATTTGTTTAATTTCAGTGAACTCGCAATCTGAATTTCGATTTTCTGGCGATGCTAATATAACCAAATGCACTGAATTGGTGGTATATGAATGCCCGTATTTGTTAACATCATTCTGCACCAAGGAAGTAACTTTTCAGAGAAGTGCTATTATGGAAAATCTTCAAAAGCATTACCTCAAATGAAATGTAAGATGGTTACCCAATTCTTAGTTACCCACAAAATTACTGTATGATAAAAAGAAGTTATGGAGATTTGTCTTAATTTGTTGTGTTAGTGTACTAACCTACCTAAGACGATGATCAAGCACATTTATGCATTGTTTCATGATCAAATTAGAGGTTGATCATGATCTGTGTAAGTTTCCATGTTCTTTTTGAAAAGATTCTTCACTAATTTTTAACTCCATCTCTTCTAAGATACCTCTGGGAATCTTCCATTTGCATGGTAAATATATGTTCCAAGCGTAAATCTCTCGTTTTATTTCTCCTGTAATGTTTTTTTAATGGCTTACTATTGTTTATTGTGAAGAAACATAAAATAATATTTCATCTAGACCAAAATTTTGTGTAATTCTTCTATTTTAAATTTGTTTTGGAGTGAATTTATTATTGAAAAGAGCTTTTAATAATGAAGGAGAGGTGAAACATTAAAGCAGAGACGTAATCAGGGCGAACTATAATGATTGTCAATATAAACCAACAAAATGGTATATAAGTTAACACCCATTTTTTATTTTTATTCTCTTACTTTGCAACTAGGAATTAAGAATCTCAGATGAACTTTTTACAAGGTCTTACATCTACGTGCTTGACAACACTAAATGTTTTTGGCACAGTTAATTTTTTACAGAATGATATATATAAACTATGTTTCATACATCCATGAAAACTGTTGACCTTTTGGGATATTTTTATAGCAGGTCTTATTCATTTGTATGACTTTTTATAATAATATAACAAGTGTTCATGTATATATTTTTACTTATTCAATAAATCCCTTTTATAAAATCTAATTATGTTTCTTTTCCCCCTGTTTTTTGTTTAAAATATTTCCTATTAACTTCTCTTTTTGTCAGTGCAAATTTATTATTTTCATTTTGAAACAATACCAGTGGACACTATCAATTGAGTGGATTCACGATTAATTCGCCATTTCATCCGTATAGCCGATTGATCAGAATAAAAGAACATATGGAGCGGTGAGCTCGACTTGCAGACAGTGCAGGAAAAGGTATTAGTTGAAGATCAGATTGGTAGGGAGAGACTGTCAAACAACAGGAGGTCCCCTTTTCATCTACAAGCAATTAAAGGGAGTTCAAAGTCAGAGGGGGGGAAGAGGGGGAAGCAAACAAGCAAGGGGGAATCTATTCTTCACCGGCTCTAACCCAGAGTGATGCGATCACATCCAGTGGTCTCATTTGACTGTGTTGGCCTTAGCTTATCTCACAAATAGTAGTCCCAGGATGACAGACAATCTCTTGAACATCCTCTTATTTATGGAATCATAATTGTTAACCGTAGGTCATACCTTTTCTATGATTGTTCATGAAACGTTGCCAAAGATACTACTGATGCTTGACATAAATTAGTTATGTGTGCGTGAGTTTTAGTGACAATATTTTAAATTTATTTTTAATGAAACAATCTATTTTCAATGCATTTGTGGATGGATTGATACAACTACTTCATTGCTCATTTTAGCCCACTTTTGGTGCTGCTTTAAATGCCGAAAGAGGTGAATTTAAATGACCATCGGCTGTAATGAGTGTGAGTTGTAATGAGAGATTTTTCGTCATTTATCAGCCCTTGTTATAGCAGACTTCTACTGCACATAAATTTTAAAAAATATTAAGTACAGGGGTTACAGTTCAGTGAAATGAGCTGCTAGGGTAGGGTACATCTGTTGATCTAGGATTTAAAAAAATTATGAACAAATATCACTCACTGATAATGTGATTCACCAAGTAGCTGTTAAATACCTAATGTGTATATACAATGAATTTTTTGGCACAAGAGACTAAATCCCTGATTTAATATGACAATATTATTTTCTAAAAAGTATGAGATTTTCAATATAATTAAATCCTGATTGAATTATCAATTTTTTCATTATTCTGTTATTGTATGTATATGTTTTTCTCAAGATGTGCCACCTCTATATTTTATGACGTCATGATTTATTTTAAGATATTTCTGTTGACAAATTTCTGCTGGCCTTTGAGGAATTAATAAACTAAATGAATAAAACAAGCTATATCTCACTTTTCACTATGCATATAATTTACACATTCAGCTTAACATGAATCCTAAAAATTAAGATTTTAACCCTTTCTTGCCAAACGAGAGTTCAGAATTATCCCCCTAGTACAAATGACTTTTTATTGGTCATGTTTGCTCTATTTTGTTGCACACTTGCTTGCAAGGACTGTACACCAGTTTAGGGCTCTGGTGCGAAAGGGTTAATAAATGACAGAAGAAAGGTAGTAATAAAAAGCTTTCCATCGATTTGATGAAAGGACTGAATGTAAAAGAATTATTCATCTACTGTTAAAAATAAAATAATAACCTACCTCATCAGAAATGAAATATATAAAAATTATATAACAGAGAGAAGGAGGTATTTTAAAATTTATTTGTACATTATTCATAATAATTTACACGTCATCAGCACCTAATTAATACAGTGTCCTGAGTAATAAACTCAGCATTAAACAGATCTCTTTCTTTTTCAGGTAACAGGCTAATTCCATAGCTCTTGCACACATTATAACTGGATGTCATTTTAAATGCTGCCCAATTAGAGTAAGAATGATATGCTGTGGAATGCAACAGGTTTCCCTTGCAGTAAAGTATTGTAGCTGCTGAATATTCTGCCAAAAAATTCGGTTGGTACCAAGTTCAGAAGACCTAATGAAAGGTAATTTTTTTTTAATGTCTATGTTTGATTACAAAAGAAAATTTACTCATGCATATGATATTTGCACATAAATCATACTGCACCCATTAATACTAGTGGATGAAAAATTGTAATTTTATATCATATAAAAGATAGGGAGAAAAACTAACCACTGTCAAATATGCTTTTTAATAGATGTACACAGAAAATGGTTAGAGTTATGGGAATGAAATAAGGAAGGAATGAATATATGAAGAAGTAGATAAATAATACAGTTATACCTTTGGGCACTATTACTATAACACAGCCACACAAAAAAAAAATTTTCTGGCCTGAGGGTCAGACCATGTTTATTATATGTTTTTGGGGTTTCTGAATCCAAATCTGAGATCCATTTAACCCCATTGGATTGGAGTTTCGCCATAACCTCAAAAATCCATAATCCAGACTAAAAACTAATGTGACCTCATGACTCTAGGCTTAAACACCAAACCCAACTGGTTGAACCCCATAACCCTGTGACCCTATAAACTCCACAACCCCATAACACCCTATCCTCCTGTGCTGCATCCAGGGCACCTCCACACGGTAACTGTGGCCAACGGATATGTGCCACTATCTGGTAGAGTCCCTGGATCACAGCTTTCATGCTGTTATGGCAGGCACAAGAGGGAGCAGAAATACTAGACAGGGTATTGGAAACCAAGAATTGGCAGCTTGTCAGGTGTCGTGGGCATCGTCATCAAGTTCTGAATTAGTTGGCAACTTGGCTAATGTAGAATTTAAAGCTACAAGAAGGTGACCTCAGCAGAATTCAGAAAGTTTTGGGAACTTCGATAGGAGATATTGGAAAAATATTTTCCTGTTTTATCTGGAGCCTTCACAAATTCCTTCATGAGACCAAGCTTTAAATGTAGAGGAGGAATCAGGATTTTTGATGGATCCATATAACTTTAACAAATAACTTTACCAGTACCAGAAGTTAACAATGACCTCACTGGCCATTTTGTCTTGATATAATGATTTTTTCTATCTCTACTATCCCAATAACACAAAGAATAAGGATGTTTGGTGAATCCTGTTTGTTGTCTGTGCAGCATTGTTATAATTTTAAAATCACCATAAATCTGTCATAAGTGATTGTTATATTCAATTTTATGTAGAAGAATTTGCATATTGTCATATTTTTCTAGCATGACAGTTGAATGTGGAATTGGCACTGGAGCGTATATGTTCACATTGTGAAGAAAGACTGCCTTGATACTCTGTTAGGTGAGTCAATGAAAAGTCACTAATCAGTAGCTTTACAAGAATCTGCTTTCAATTGATTTATAAGTCCTTCAATGTCAGTCCAATATACTAATGATAAATCTTGATCCTTCACAAAGAAATTACAGAAATCTAAGCCTCAATTTCGATTAAAAGAAACTTTGGTTTTAGGTTCTAATAGGTTTTTCCTTTTCAAGAATAAGGCCAACAGGAACCATCTTTTGGTAAACTAACTACAGAAATAAGTATGACCTTGGAATGTAGATTGGAAAACACTTATGGTTCAATTTAATTCACATAGTCATATGTATTATCAATAAATTAGACATTTGATAATTTGAAATTACCACCTCACTAGGTGTTTCAAAGACATTCCAAAACTATTTTAAGCTAGTGACATGCAGTTTTTCAATTCTTAGCATTTTGTTCTTAATATATTATATATATACAATGAATAATTTGAGTAAGTCTAAATGTCTTGGTGCAAATGAATGCATTGTAAACCTGATCATGAAGACACTAAGTTATATAAGTGCTCGCTTTACTGAGAATTAAATGTACTATAAATATTCTGCCATATGTTTGGTTTAATGATTTTATTTTTTGGATTAAAAATTACTGCTCAGATATGGAACTTGTACAAGCCCTTTTAGTGCAAGTGAGCTAATCTATCAGCCCTGAGGTGTGTGCAAAAAATGACACATACAAGTAAAAAAATCTTTTTTTTAAATAAATATATTTTTTCTAAATCATATTGGAGAGAAAATATATAAATAAAATATTTTTATACTTACCCTAGGTGTGTTTGTAGTGTAAATAAAATTAACTTCAGCAAATTGGTATTAATAAATCTTATATAGACATATGAAAAATAAATGTTCGTATTTTTCTGATATATGTACCAGGTAATGGATTCTGGCACCTAAAGATCTTATCACCTGCCACATCAAGAAATAAACACTCTTATGGCTTAAACTATGCATAAATCACTTACATTCAGTCACATTCCTTCCCATAGGCAGGGGCACTTAAAATCCAAGGCCAGTAGCAAATATTAAATAATACAAATGCTCCTATTGCCACAAAGGGACAGAAGGCTTCAATTCTCCTCCTTAACCATGTTAATGTCTCAATGTTTGGCTTGAATCTTCTTCTGAATTTCTGATTTCCTTCGGAGTCACTGAAGCTAACATCCAATGAATGTGACTCTTCTCTTGCTTTAGAATTCCAATCCTGCAAGAGAAATATCAGTTACTCTGTTGATTTCCTTGGACATAAACAGTCTCAACATTTACAGCACTCATGCAGATTCAATTGAATAGTTTTCATGGTATAATTTTAGTGAATAGTGTACATTGGGGTGGAGCAATATCTAACATGACCATAGAACCACTACAATAAAGCTTAGTATTCTCATAGCAGATTTTAGGGAAGACAATATTAATATTATTACATGTACCATTGGGAATAGTTGGGTGATTTGAAGAATAAGTAGAGTTTGTTTGTATATTTTATGAGATACTAAAGTAGAGGGAAATCAGGAATTCTTTTTCACTAAATAACAATAGCCTTTTTATCAATTAACTTACTGCCATGATGATTTTAAAGTTATTGCCATGTTGCACCCAACATTAATTGGCAAACTCCTTCAAATCAATACAAACTACTTCCATTATTTCTTGATTGAATATAACAGAAGGTTACTGATAGCATATATGAGGGTCATCCAGAAGGTAAGAAGCCAACACTTGTAATCAATAAGTATACAAAAGCTGGTGCCCAGGCTTCAAAAGTGCATTGACCTCAATGGCGATTATGTGGAGAAATGATAACATATTTTGACACACACCCTGTAAATTTAATAAAAATATATTCATTTTTAGATTTTTAACAAGTGTTGCAGTTTTACTTTCTGGACATCCCTTGCATTAAAAAAACTATGATAGATTTTACTTATAAAAATTAAAGAACTGCTAAAAAATCTAAAATGAGTAAATATATATTCTTGTAACAAAAAAATTGAATAAATTTTCTTAAATTTGATGAGAACATAGAAACCTCTGAATTAGAACTCCTCAAGCAGCCAGTTATAGGAACTTGATTTGTTCAAGCAACCAGTTATAGGAACTTTGAAACTCCTTCTAGGACATATGAATGAATAATTATGTTATTGAAAAACCCAAAGATGAAGAAAATACAAAATCTCTATCAGGGCAGAGGTTTGGATATGTGAAGAAATAACTTTCAAGGATACAGATGTTGTCATTTGGATCCATGTAGAGTATTTCACATGTCACATTGTGCTTTTTGTCCCTCTACAATAATATAAAGCTTTCAATTCAGGAGGTACATCTTCATTATCTTTTAAAATTAGCCATCTCGTTATTGTTATTATCCTTCCCTGTCACTGTGGGAATATCATCAGGAAATGCTAAATATTTATTTTACCCATTAATTCATTCCCATTAATCCATTCCTATTTTTATTTCATTTGTTGTTTTACAATTATTAAGCATCATTAAATATTATTAAAAAATTTATTATGTTTGTAAATAGCATTAAAAATTTTATATGAAGTATATGGCTCTTCATTGTTTATGTTCTATTATATTAGTTTATCCTGTAATGTTCTATCGTTCTTGGTTTATCCGGTAATGTTCTATTTTTATTAGTTTATCCTGTAATTGGCACTGTTGTATGAACTTTAAACTTGAAGAAATTTTTTAAAAATCAGTCTGAAATATTACCATTTTATGAAATGATCATGGATTTCCCATATTTTTGTGCATTTTTTCCCATATATGAAATGTGCAAGGTTTTACAAAGAAGTTTTCTGAGACCATAGCCACAATTAGGAACATGGAGACTATGGCCGTGTTCCAATTTGCATACGCCGACCTGGTTAGCCTGGTGGGTAGCGTGCTCACCGGCTATCCCAAAGGTCGCGGGTTCGAATCAAGCCCAGGGTATGGTTGTTGTGTTTGTCCAGATGGGTTATTTCTATGACTGGAAGAGGTGCGAAATGACCATAGCCGTCGAAGCACCCTAAAAAAAAACAAAAATACTACTACTACAATTGGCATACTTGTGCACTTCGTGCACTAGCTGACGTCATATTCCGGAAGTGACGTAGGCGGAGTATCGT
>WURS02462066.1:0-13526 GCA_011762765.2 Rhinocypha anisoptera | reverse complement strand
TCTCTGTCCACTTCACCTTCTCCATCCGTCGCCAAACCCACATCTCAAAAGCCTCCAACCTATGCTCATCATCCTTATCAATTAAAAAATGGTAAAGACAATAATTAGTAAGCGTACTGACCGTGTATTGTTCTAAGGAGTATTTGGTTTTTTTCCAATCAAGCAGTGTCATCATTACATGTTTACACAGTCGAAATCGTTATCCGGTAGCACTCCTTGTTAAATGCCAAGTCCTGTCTCTTTGTCACCTCGTTTAATTTTTCTAAGCGGCGACGTCTTCTCTCGCCAGTTAAAATCCCTGGCCTTCCTCTCTATTTCTACCCTTACGATCTTCCGTGTGTGGTACCATGTCCAACTTATCATCTTCTAACCGTCTTGTTCGTTTCCCGGTAGGGAATTCCCTTTCGCCCATTGTTGGAATTGACGAGTTGTCTCCTGCAGTCACTCTTACGTATTTATTATTCCATTTTTAGTAATGATGATGAAGGGTAATATACCGGTTAAGGTAGGTTTTTGATCAGTATGGGCTTAGGTTGGCCTCATAACATCTAACTTTAATCCCTCTTCATATCTGCATACTTCCTACCCCCTAACATTCTGTCCAATATACTTATTCTCTTCCTACCCCTACTCCGCTTACCCAACATTCTACCTTCCATTACAACCTTCAACAACCCATTGCCTCTGAGTACCCCTTCCATCCAGCTTTCCTGTCTTTTTTAGATCTCTCGCAGCAAACGCATCTCCTCCCCTATATACCATATAGTGCTACGCTCTATATTAGGGTTTTCACTAATTTTTTTTCAAATCTTTATTTAGGATCCCTCTCATTAACTCTTTCCTTTTCGCAAAGTACTCTTTTGCTGATGGAATTCTTCGTCTAATATCCACGACGCTACGGCCATTTTCCTGTCCAAATAAGTGAACTTTTCCAGCTTGTTCTCATTTATTCCCTTCTAGCTTGATATTCAGCCTATCCTTATTAATTCTCGAAAATCTCATTACTTTCGCTTTCTTGCTATTAATTTTCATCCCAAAATTTTGACACTGGCCATGTAAAGCATTCAACTAGGTATGCAGTCCTTTGATTGAATTACTAGCTAGGGCTTGGTCGTCGGCGAATCTGACTGACTTAACGAGTTCCCCACCAACTTTTACTCCTGACTCAACCGTTTCTCATGCCTCTTCTACCATCTCCTCCGAGTACACATAAAAAATCACAGGATATATATATATATATATATATACGCACAGAAACACCCACACGCATACACATACACACATATATAGCAACACTTAAAAGACTCGCAAATTAGGAAGTATTTCGAGGCTTGCCTGCTCCTTTGTCGGTCTGGAGAACTGTTCAGAGAACTGAGTTTTGCCATCATATAGTCAAAAAGTGGACTTATTTGACTGTATGCGTTTGAAATTTTTTATCAGAAACTCACTTATACATAGGTTATGTCATTGCATTAAATGGGGGGGTTGCATTTATCACTGTTGGTTATTCCCCCTCCTGGTGTGTTATACTCTGGTGTGTTATATTTAAAGACTTATCTGCGAAGTCAGCTGCGACTGTGTATGTTAACTACTTCGATTGTTTCATGCTAACTGCAGCGGAAAATAATTTTCTTCTCGATGTGTGCATGGTAATGGCAAGAATGATGACAAGTTATGGATTACTATATATATATTTAAAATTCCGTTCGAAACTCAGTAATGCATAGTTTATGACACGGCACGTATTCAGGTGTTTCAGTTATGACACTATAAGCAACTTAGCATTCGCAGTATCGGAACTGAAACGTCCAGGTATGTGTGTTCTGAATGCAGTCACCCATTCTCGGCCTCAGAAATTGTGATATCGTTGGACAATACTGGTCCCGTTGCAAAAATTGTCGGTGTGAATTTTTTAGCCCCCTTTATGCAAATTCTTCCGCGTTTGAGTAAACATACCAGTTACTCGTGAGCACTCTCTTTTTTTGATTTGTTATATCCACAAAAGTTAATATTTTTTGCTTGATTGTTATGCGCTTGGATTAACGATAAAGAAAATTTATTTCTGATTTGGACGAGTTTGAATGCAGTCCACGTCATGCATATAGTGATCGTCCAAATTGATTTGGGTACAAACTGAAGCCGCTCTAAAACACTCGTGTGAATTATTTACTCGGAACGTCCGCACTGCAGTTCTATTTGAATTTTAAAAGTCTTTGCATTGTTGTTAAACTTCTAAATGTTTCCTTTTATATCCGTTGCTTTGGTTGTTAAATTTTAATCCGTCGTTTTTAGCTGTTTATTCGCATATTACAAATGAACGTCGTATGAATAACGTTATTGCGTATTCATACGAGGTTTTAAACGAAGGTAAATTTGGATCCAATCAATCTTCAATGACTACGGATTTCGATCGTATATGCCCTTGGAGGATTTCGTTGAAGAAAGTAATGTGGAGGTGGAGTAATGCCGGTGTAAGCACTCATGGATTAATAATGAAAGCTGTGTATTTCGTCTCCATCGAAGGATTTAGTGAGAAATGAATGCGCTCCTTATTTTGCCATAGGCTTTAAATTTTTACATCCACTAGTGTCAGCGGTTTTTCGCAAATTTTTTTCTTCAGTAACAATATCCCTCAGTCCTCAAAAGCTACGTACCCGTTACGTTTTATGGTATTTACTGCACTTACTGCAGACTTAGATTGTCCTGACTTGATTGAAATAAGGTTCGAATTCTTTGGTGATGCTGATAGCTTATGAGAGCTCGAACGCTGGCTAATCCTGAATTTATTAAAAGAAAGACTATGTCCTTCGAGACTTTCTCTTCCCCATGAAAATAAATCCCACGAGATATAGTGGTGTGCTATCTGGCAGTGTGTCTACATCATCTACATCTACATAATACCCTGCAAGCCGCCACAAGGGGGCGTGTGGCAGGGGGTGAGCCACCACCATACATTCACATGCACTCTCAATGCACATGATACAAGTCATGCATTACGCACAAAAAGGAAAAATCTAAATAAAATGCCTCATTTTCTCAACTGCTCTTAATTTTCTCTTTCGCCACCCCTTCCCCCCCCTCACCCCGTCAACGCGCCCCACTTCCCAACCCCCCCGTCTCATTTCCCTTCTTCCCTGTAGCCACACACTTCCATCTCCGGGGGAGGGTCTCTTTCTGAGCCTCGTCCCCCTTAAACTCGCGGGTGTAACTAATTTTCTTTTTAATTACCCAAACATTCGCATGAAGAATTAAATGACTTTTGCGCTAAGGGTGAAAATTCGAGACAATTGCAAAATCCATTAGGCCACGAAATGAAATTAGAGCCCACGAATTATATTTTAAATGACGCAACCATCTCTTTTCTCTCTATCCCTTCTGAAAGCACACTTCACATAGACATAAATCTATTTTAATGCCCATTTTCCCGAAAACGTAGATATTTATTCTGGTTGCATCATAAAAAAAAGTTTTGTTGTAAGTAATAGGTTGTCGATAAGTTGCCTTTTTATTGATCCTCAAGTGCTACCAAACGGCATTTTACGAAAATGGAAAGAAAGTGCAATATCATATTCTCTCTCCTACTGTGTCCAAAAAATAAGTACCCAATGTGTCCTGATACTGTGTCCAATAAAATTCGCGGGTATCATGAAAGCATACAATTATTTTTTGTAAGTTGGTAGTACTGTCCTTGATATCCATACACAGTTTCAAGTCAATATATTCAATTTTTGGAGAGCTACTCGTGTTTTTGTAAACATACAAAAGTTAGTTTGTCGATTTTTACTGTCTTATTTTGTTGAGCAAAGAATTTGCATTTAAATTTGTTTGCGGAATGAATATTCTGGTGCGGAAACGTTGAGGGTGTTACAGAAACCCTTTTGGTGATGAAACTATGTCGGAGAAAAATGTTTACAAGTGGTAAAATGACTTTAAAGAAGGAAGAGAAAGCCTTGAAGATGAACAGAGTCCTGGACGACCATCAACGTCAACTGATGAACAAATCTCGTTTGGTTCCAAAAACGAAAAGAAAAAAAAACTCATATCGTTCCGCAACCACCGTATTCGTCTGATTTAGCACCGAGTGATTTCTGGCTATTCCCTAAACTCATAAGACCACTCCGTGAACACCGTTTCAACTCCATCGAGGAAATAAAAGCCGAATCGACGAAAGCAATGAATACCATACCGGAAAAGGACTTTTCGAACTGTTTTGACAGCTGGCAAAAACGTTGGCATAAGTGCATTGTATCGGGTGGGGATTGCTTTGAAGGAGACGAAATCGATTTGGAAGAATATATAATTTTTTTATTTTTAAAACATATTCACCTTATTTTTGGATACAGTACTATATAGTAAATACTCTTACCATAATAATACCATGATAATTTTCCAGCTTTATGCTTAATTTCATGCTATACCTTTTGATAATAAATTAGCATATGATATGTTTTTGCTAGATAAAAACGGGCCCAATGGAATACGCATGCTTAATGGCATTTCACCACCCTATCAAAATTTATCAGAGAAATGTACAGTTATAAGTAAACTTAAAACATCTTGGTAGAGAATTACTGTGATGATCTAATTTATATACTCACTATTGAGACATTTAAAAAAATGTATGTAACTCCGTGTTGCTCGACCAATAATGTATATCACTGTGAAATGATTTTTTTGAGAGTACCAAAGCTCCACTATGAGCTAGAAGCCTTTTGTAAAAGATGAAGTAAAAAAGTATATAGATTCAATTTTGAGACTGATCTGAAGTTTCTTCAAAATCATGATCTATTGGAGGTAGAGGAATATACTCGTACTTATGTTGGAGTGCCTGATGGGGATACCTGATGCTTATTATTAATGCCATTTTGAAAAATGCGAAACATTTTACTATGATTCCATCCATTGAAAAGTCAGCAGCATTTTATGGAAATGATTTACTCATACGATATTAACTTCGCTTATTCTATCCATACTTAACTTTAACCGCAGTTGTAACCTTTCCTAATCTATGCGAAATTTTAAAATTTTAATGATCTAAAAAAAGTAATGTTTCGCATGAGAATCAGTCAGAAAAAAAATTAGGAATTAGGAAATATTCTGCCCCCTTAGCGTCTATCAAAATACACGTTTTTGTCACTTAAGTTGGATGCACGTTGGAAGAATATTTGGAGGAATGTATGATAGTTCTCTCGTGAAAAATGATGACCGAGGACGGGAATGAGCGGTGGCAAGTGCTTGGGCTATAGTTTTCCTAATAGCCTACCGACGTCGTTGACACTCCTGGTTGGTAAAGGTTGCACATTCAATCCTAAAGTGCATTCAGATCATAAATTTAAAAATTTTGTTTCGTATTTGTTACTTGAGAAATCTAGTTGTGGAAGAGGATATTCAGCAAGTGAGTTCCCTACTTGCACTCAGGAAAACTGCATTTCGAGCGGAAACGGTTGTTCGAAGCAAATGAAATAGCATTTTGGGAAAATCTTTGTGTTTACTGGGTACGGTATGTTCTGAAATGCTTAACGCCAAAACTTTTTCGAGCTTCACTCCTCTTCAATTGAGTTTTTTGAAAAGTTCACGTCGCCAGCGGTTATGACGTTACCTCCGCTCAGATAGAGCGTCATTTCACCTCCAATCGCATTAAAAGATATACATTTCTAAAGAATAGAAAAAGAAAGAAGAAAATATGCATGTGAAAGGTAGAGGTTCACCAAAACTATATGAAAAACTCTTTCTGGTAACATCGCGAAGAAAAGACGGGTTTATTATTTAAAAAAAAACCTCACCGCGTTCGCAGGAAGGATAAATAAAAAAATCACAAGTGACATTAATTTCCATGGTGGAAAACTAGATATTCCCAACTCATTTTTGATTCGTAAACTTAATAAAAAGCAGATTAAATGCGAATATTAAGTGAGAAAGCATTAAGAGAGATCGAGGATATACACCGTGTTATTATGAATAAGCAAAATTAGTGACGCTTTTCCATTATCCGCCTTCGTTTTTATTTTAACACCGTGATATAAACACAAAATGGGCATAATGATTACAAGTGGAACCAGGACCAAATATTTTACGTAAAATTAAAAAAAAATATATCTTCCGCCACATGAATTGGTGATATTGGTAGCGTTGGAATTTAAAATAAAGTTTACCAAGGGGTGTAATATTTTAAATTTCATTTGTATTATTAAAATAGTAATGTAGGAATGAGAATACCGCTGCAGGTTTTCTAACCCATTGGTCACGACAGGGGAAATTTAGATTCCCTATGTCCGTACCCTGTCCTAAAATAAAGATACTGACATCATTTGTAATTTCCTGGAAACACAAGTGGAAATCATATGGAAATCAGGACCAAAATATATTATTAGGAAGTCAGGAGACTGCATTTAAACAATTTGCAGTAAGTCTGAGGAAACCACGTAGTCTCTTTTATTGCTTCATCAAGTCATTTTTCGTAAGGAAATTATTAACATATTCTGTGATTGACTTCGATGGTGAACTACATATGTTCATGGAGGTGATTCTAGTCCAATTTACAATAATTAATCAAAGTTTCAAGAGCATCATGACAAATTATAAGACCCAACCCGTAGAAAATGTTTTTTTCCATCACAATTTTCTTATAAAATAATTATGAACCAGTTTAGACCAATTAAAAAGGAAAAAAAAAATCTTTTATAAAATGAATGTGAAAAGAATAAGTTCTACGATTTGAGCAATTTGAAAAGTAGGTACAAGAATGTGAAGTGAGAAATTAAATGGAGAGCTAGATTAATTCATAGGCAAGATTTTGAAAACGTTATACAAATCTGCGGGAAAGATTATACACATTATAAATTGATAACTCAAGATATTATGCCAAAAATAAAAGAATAATTAATCGCCACATGGAAGAAAAAAAAATAGAGAAAGCTATATAGTAAAATCAGAATAACTACAGAAAATGCAAGTAATGATTGGATAAATAGGAAATGCGAGGAAACCCACACATTATAAAGAATGGGAAAGTTTGAAAAAATGTACAATCCCGAAAAAACTTTTAGCCATATATACAATGAGAAACATCGATGAAACAATGCTAGGCGTCAATGGAAATATCACCCGGGGATGAAGATGACTCGAAAGATTATGGGCGTTCTATACAAAAAAATTTTCATGACTCAAAAAATTGCAAAGAAATTTTAAGAAAATGAATTGGAGAATGTGATTAAGGAAGCATAGATGACGGAGAGTTGGAATAAAGTATTTATTTTAAAAACTTGTCGGATTTAGTAGAATGACTAAATCCAGAATCGGAAAAATTTGAAAAAAGCGGAATAAATTAACAAATATATTAGATGAGTCACTGAAAAAATTGCAGTTTGGCTTCAGGGAAGGAAAGGAAAAAAGGGGTATAGTAGTTTCTTTGGAACTTGGTACATTGACCGAATAGCGTAGTTTTAGGCATGATATGGTGGAATTAAAAATTATTTATGGTATGGAAATGACAATTTTCCACTGTTGAAAATATACATTATTTTGACCGGTGTCGACGTAACTGAATCATCACCAGGTCTGAGATGGGACCTGATGATGATACAGATGAGATCAGAACTAATGATGATGCAGTGACATTGAAACCGGTCGAAATAAAGTAAATTTTTAAAAGTGGAAAATTGCAATTTCCTTATCATTAAAATTGGTATATAAAACTTTGGAAGTCAACAGAGAGACATGAATACGCTTTATAGACTGGGAAAGGCTATTTTTTGGGTGAGTTGGAGTGCGTTAATGGAGAAAATGAGAAACGTCGTACATGATAAGTGAGGATAAAGATAAATGAAAGAATTGTATGGAAAGCAACTAATAGTCCTTCGAATAGCGAAAGAGGAGATTGGGGAGGTCGGTATGGGAAGGGGAGTGAGAATAGAATGCTGCATGTCTCTAGCAGTATACAATGCCTACATGGAGTAATGGGGTGATTGAACAGGCCATAGAAGGTGTGGGAAGGAAATTTTTGAGAGAAAAATGTGAAAATTATAAAATATGCATATGTGCAGACAGTAATGACAAAGAGTTACGGACAATTACCAAAACTATGGACAAAATGAGAGAGTAGAAAATCATTTTGGAATAAAAATAAATATTAAAAAAGTCCAAAGTAATGAAGGTAGCAAATGAGGACTGAATTTTCAAAGACGACTTCATGCGAAGATAGGTGACAAGAAATATCTGTCTTTAATTATGATGAAATATTATCAATTGAAATGAAAATTCTAAATGAGTGATTAGAAGTTAAAAGAAAAGGGAAAGCAGTTTTAGTAATGAACACCAATAATAACGACGAATAAAATTAACAAACGATAAAACTGATGACTATTGCGTTCCATTCGAAGTGAGGGAATATCATGAAGCTGTGAAATGTGTAATTATAAAGAAATGCCTCTTTAGAGAAATTTTATTTACGAAGAGTAAAAAATATTGGTTGAACAGAAAAAAGAAAAAATAAAATGCAAAAGAAAATAAATTTTAAAAGCGCAGCATGGGGAAATCCGCTTTGGTTAAGTTACTCCGATTCTGAAGTCAATGCCGACATATTCATCGATGATGATGACAATAGTCTCAGTTTAATTCACCATGTTGAAGGAATATTTTTGTTCACTAATGATGATAATGTATGAGAAAAATCAATTTTGAGAGGTTTTCATCATTGAAAGAATAATTTATCAAAACAGTAATTTCAACTCTTTGGATACAATTAAAACTACACTTTTATTTAAGTTCATCTACTCTACTTCAATGAAAACGCAATTCTTTAATATCCAAAATTAGGTAACCTACCAGAAGGTAATATTATTTATGTTTAATTTTGTGGTTCCTTTAGACGACCCAAAATATTTCATACTCTAACACGGTTTTCAACCCGGAGGATTTTAAAACATTACAATAAAGGAACGAAATTGTGTCATTCATGTACGTAAACGAACAAATGTATCATAGGTTAAAAAAAAAATTGTTTGACCCACAGTTCAAATTCAAAAATATAACGTGGATGATTCGTATGTGAATTAATACGAACGTGAACCATAGACCTCCTAAGGTCTATGGTCACAGGTTAGACTTTAAATGTTATATGCCAATTACTCTAAGTCAAAGGCGAAATAAATATATTCAAATTTCTTAGGGTTATTAGGAGACGAAATTTCTTGTATAGCAGATGGACATGGTATTCATAATGCATGGGTATAAAAATTGTTTGAAATATATGTTATCTCTTAGTACCGAATTTTATAATAATAATCCCTTTTTACAGGAATTAAAGACGTTTGCATTGTTTGACCTCAATTTTATCTTTTCAATATTTACAATTTAATTTTGCGCATGCATACGTTTATATAAATATGTATGGCAACTACTATGGATATATATATATATATATGTATATATATAAATATAAATTTTGATAATATATATGTACTACAAGTTACTCTCTCCTATTTATCGTGTTTTTAATGGAATTAGCATTAATTGTAGTAACAAAGAATTTGTCAAATTTGTAGGTTTCGCAGCTTTTTTGCAGCCCCCTTCTTGAGTGAATGTGTTCCCGCAGTGGATATTTCCGTTGAGGGTAACAATGTTTGATTATTCTTAGGTCTTTGTCACAAGCTACTCTCACATCGTTCTGCACGATGTGAGAGAAGTTTGAGATAACAATTTCCTTATCATCCATGTGATTATCCATGTGGTTACTGATATTTAATATATGAGTTGCGTTGGGAAAAGGAGTTAGGTAGAAGAAGGTACTATAGAGTTTTCATCTTGCCCCAACTATGGGATGTTGTTATTTATTTCTCACTATTATATTATTATAACATCCAGTTACGCTTTACAGTTTTCTTCTCTATATTGGGGGGGTTTCTATGCTTGCTACTTAGAAATGAAATAGCAGAAAGAAGTTGGGTGGATCGACTTATCTCCAAACCATAAAGCACACTCTTCCTTCTCCGTCCCGACTCCCGGTAGTCATTATCCTTTGATATTTTTGTCTTCCCTTCCATCCACATGTTTTTTCTGTCGTTTCCCTTTGTATCTCTTCCTTCTCCTGTTGCCCCTAAGAGGGGATCTTTCGAAGAAACAGGTTTGGAAGGGTCTAATCTTTTTATTTTCTCTTCTCACTCCCACCAGGCGTCCCTGTAAGCCTCGTCAAAATGTCTAGATCTCCTTTCCTCTTTGAAACGTTGGTGTCTTTCGGAAAGAAAATGGGGTATGTCCCCGACTGAGTACAGGAAAAAAATCCTTAAAGTATCATGTGGCACACGCCATTTTTTAAAAAAGTAAAAGAGTGAACGCTAACGGTAATGGAGGTGCAGACCAAAACTGCAGAATTAATCCGGAGGTGAAAGGTCTTGTTTTGTAAACCCAGATTCCTTCAGTAATTATGGTTGTAATAGTTTATTTATTTGATGGAACGTATATGATTGAAATGTATCTTTCATTTGTCCATATCTCCTGAAAAACTAAATTGGCAAATCATACTCCAGGCACGTATATATAAGACTCCCCATTCAATTCTAATTCTTGTTGAAATTTCGGGGTGAAGGAATCGATTTAGGACTTTCCACATAAATATTTATTAGGAACTACTATGATTTCGTAGCAGTGCTATAGATGTGTAGGTTTTCTCGCGTGTGGACACACAGGAGACGTCGGGCCCTGCATTAAAAATTCATTACTATTAGCGTAGCACTATTGCGAAACCATGCATGGTAGTGCCTAATAAACATTTATGTGCAAAGTACAAAGTACAAAAATTTCCTCATCCCACGTATGATGAATGGACTTTCACAAAGTTCTGCGTGAGACAGTGTCATATGTCTTGCTGAAGTTTTTGGCATTATAATTTCAAAATAGATCAAATTAGAGCAAGGGAGATTGATGTAACTACGGATAAAATTAAAGTCAAAACCCAGATACTACGAATTACATTTGCAATGCTTTTGTGGGCGGGGGGAAAACAAAACAACTTCTCTTTAAAAGATTGTATTAAAAAGAGAAATTCTAGTCACTGATGATTTGGTTAACTTTCTGCGGTTTGATTATTCCTGAGATATCTTCCAATGAACAACGTTAGCGAACAGCAAACAGATTACCAAAGTATTTCATGCTGTAAGACCTTAGACCACCAGCTGAGAGAGGTCATGGAAGGAAACTTTGAAAAATTCACAGATATACTTATTTAATGAGTCAACATGTTTCGCTACGCTGTAGCATCATCAGGATTGATGAAGCTACAGAGCTCAATAACCTACCAGTTGAGAGAAAGCCTTAAAATTCAGATAATACATTAATGATTTATTCTTTAAGTCCTGAACAAGTTTGCCCAGTTTGTAAATTTGTTATGGGAAACTTGGATCAACCTTTTGAGAAAAAAAAGGACAAACATTTTTGAACCCATTGAGGTGATGAAGGGGGTGTAAAATTTGTGGCTGTGTGAATAATCCGGTGTAAGCAGAGATCCCTTTCTTTAAAAGTAATGATAGCAGTAGGTGTAGTAGCACTTTTCAGGTAGGCCAACTCCCGCTTTTCTTCACGAATGTATGGCATGTATGGAATTCTGTTGGGGATAGGAGAACGGATAATATTCTGCGGCATGTAAAAACATTTTTGTATATGGTGTTGGGGTAGTGAAGGAGAAGTTCGGTTTCTGGTTGGCGGATTTTGGTACCAATTTTAGTCGTTGTCCTTGTTCAACCTTGAAAATTGTGTTTCTCTCGGCACGGGACATTACTTGAAAACCTCAGGTGACCGAGGAGAGAATGTAACCTTGCGTAGTGAAGTAGTGGCTTAGAGCTTAAAAGAAGGTGGTTAACCCAGCATCCGAGTTGATTAGTTGAGTATTATGGTTTCATATATATATATATATATATCCAATACGATGGGGAGTCCACACTTGTGGATATAACTAGACTTTCAGAAGCACACGAGAAACATAGAATACACATAAAAGGGATTCTTCTTCATCGATTCCTAAGAAAAAGGTGTGCCTCGATCATCGAAAATTCGGATCCAAGTGTAGGTGTCCTTTTATTTGAGTCCTATGTTTCTCATATGCTTCTGCAAGGGTAGTTATATCCACAAGTTTGGACTCCCCATCGTATTATATATATATATATATATATATATATGTATACCTTGGAGCTTGAAGACGGGCTGAAATGCCCGAAATATCGCGTAAGTTTTAACTGTGCCGTTCTTTCTGTGTGCTCCTGTCCGTCTCCTGTGTATCTTTTAGACATTTTGTGCATTGCCGAAATTCTTGGCTACTTCATTGTTTTCACCTATATATATATATATATTAAATACGATGGGGAGTCCACACTTGTGGATATGACTACACTTGCAGAAACACATGAGAAACATAGAACACAAAGAAAAGAACACATCATCAGCCAGTTCTCTCAGACCGACGAAGGACCCGAAATAAAGCAAGACCCGAAATATCTCTTCGTTATATGAGTCGTTCTGAATTAACTCTTTCAATATGTGTATGTGTATAAGTGTGTGCGTATTTTCGTGTGTGTGTGTGTATATATATATATAATATATATGTATATAATATTTATATAAAAATAATATATATATAATATTTCTATATATATAATATATATATAATATTTCGAGTGTCACCATTTGAAAATGGTAGGTGGTAAAACCTATTTAAAATATATACTCTTCAATAAAAATATTTTCCATCTCTATAAGAAACATATTTTCACTGTGGTTTAAGGAAGCTAGAGATAACGAATTTACTAAATAACACTTAGGCGATTATTTTAAGAGAAGTTTTTCTCGCCCCCGGCCAATCTTTGTCTCTTACGTTCATCACCTTCGAAGGTGACGGAAGGTTCGTATGCCTTGCCCAGTGCTACCCTGTGCTCACCTTTTTTTTAATCAGTGGATACTCTTTTCCCTCCATTTTGCATTCTTCTCTCCTCAAAACTCCCTCCCTTCCTCAACCACCTCGACGGACGTATTTACACAGCCACGCGACATATATGCAGCTGGCTCATCATCCTCGCCACCTCACTTAATTTTCAGGAAACGTATTGGAAATGTAGATTTATGTCCGTATGAACTGAAATAATTATAACTTCAGCTTCCCTCCAAAAAAAAAAAATAAAACCAAGCTTGTTGAATGTGTAGATACCCATGCAGAGTGCAGTTTGGATCTCGACTGTTCGTTATCTCTTTGTTTACGATTTATTGCTTCATTATTTTAATGCTTGAATTATCCATAAATGTACAGAGGAAAAAAAATTGGTGATGGAATCCGGGAAAATGGTGAATTATGTGGCAATAAGTCTTCTCTTTTCAAGCAAAAACCCCTCGCTTCCAACCTGACGCGTAATTAAAAACTCAATTATATCCCCCGCTCATTTTTTTATTCCTCCTAATTTGATCTCCCCCCCCCCCCCCCCCCCCCCCCTCCCGCCCCCTCTCTCCCCCCTCCCTTCTCCCCCCCCCCTTCTCCCCCCTCCCCCCTC
>WURS02462056.1:0-12500 GCA_011762765.2 Rhinocypha anisoptera | reverse complement strand
TGAGAGAGAGGGAGAGGGTGAGAGAAAGATAGGGAAAGCGTGATGAGATCAATTCCGTTTGGCAAAGAGTGACGGTGGTTAGTCCGTCGGGCAGAGAGTCGCGGGATCGCTGAGCGTGTCTTAATTGCCGCTCCATGTCGGCTCGCCGTTTCTCTCTCTCTCTCTCTCTCTCTCTCTCTCTCTCTCTCTCTTACTCTCTTACTCTCTCTCTCTCTCTTTCTTTCTTTCACTCACTCTCTCTCTCCCTTACTTTTCTCTCGGTGTTTTGTCCTGGTGCCACCGGTCGGTTGGTCGGGAATCGACGGCACTTGTTGGCATTACCCGACCGCCCGTAAGTAAACACACACACTTACACAAACGTGTCTCTCTCACTCTCTCTTTCTCTCTCTCACTATCTCTTTCTCTCTCATTCACTCTCTCTCCCTCCCTCACACTCTCTCTCTCTCTCTCTTCCTCTTATTCTACCCATAAATGGGCTAATCAATTATTTATCCTCATCATCATGCAGCAATAATGGTGCCTTGTGTTATATGTATGTGTGTATTCTGCCCTCTTATTGCTGCTCTGGTATTGACGATCTCTCTCTTTCTCTCTCTCTCTGAGTGTGTATTTGTGGTTTAATTTTGGTTCTCTTTCATTCTCTATTCTCTCTCTTTCTATTTATCTATTTCTTTTCTTTTCTCTATTTTCCCCCACAATGACAGCTGTCTGGTGCAATCCAAGCTTTTCGGTGGTACAGAGACCGGTGAACGAGAAACGAAATTATGTCAACATTGAGAGTGAAAATTGCGAAAGTCAAATTGGGAAAACATTGTAAAAAGAGGGATGAGTTTGGGATGGGAGAGAGAGAGAAAAGGAAAGAGAGAGGGAGAGAGAGAGAGTAACCAAGAGACACTTGAGTGACAAAGCGGCATACTGTCATTGATAAGCAAGCCAATTGAATTTGATCACGTCAAATATTGTTTGGCCTCTCTCTCTCTCTCTCTCTCTCTCTCTCTCTCTTTCTTTCTCCCTATTTTCATTTTTCTCGTTTTCTTTTATTTTTTTATCTTTCCTACATGCAAAACTAGTTTTCATTTTCAATTTATCTATTTCAATTTCTATATTTCTATTTTACACACATCATTTTCTATTTGCTTGTTTTTCACTTTTCCCCCCTAAGCAATAATCGAGAATCAACATCAAGCGTGTTCAATGTTACTCAAAACAAGTTGTTGAGTTTTTACTTTTTTTCTCTTATATTCTCTTTTTTATTCTTTTTCTTTTTTATTTTCACTCGCTTACTTTCATATTCTTACTCTCTTATCTTTCTCTTATTTTTCTCTCTTTCTTTTACTCTTTTTTCATATTTTCCCTTATTCTTTTTTACATTCTCTTTTTTTTCTTATTCTCTCACTTTTACTCTAACTTGCTTTCTCTCTCTCACTCTTGTTCACAATTTGAGTCTCAAAGTATAAGTCAAAACTCACAAACACTCAGCAAAATGGTTTCAGTATACACTGAAAAACTGTAATTTTTTCAGTAGCTACTGAAAATAAGGTCCAAATTGATTCTCATTTTCAATATACACTGAAAAAATTACAGTTTTTTCAGTGTGTACTGAAACAATTTTTCTGAGTAAGCTTGATCGACAGTCTGGTTCTTGGTAGTAGGGAATGTGTGGTGGCAGGGCAATTGGCGGGTTGGGAGATGAGTGGGTGCTATCGGCACCGAAAGGCACAATGCCACTGCCAGTCATGCCAACCAGATCGACTCTCGACGCCAAAGCCCGACAAACACACACACACACACACACACACACACACACTCATTCACACATTCAGAGAGAGAGAGAGAGAGAGAGAGAGAGAGAGAGAGAGAGAGAGAGTTACCCAAAAAGTGCCAATTGCATCTGTCTCACCACTCGTTTGGCTGCCATTCCATGTGTGCGACTCATAAAGTTTGAAATTTAAATTAGCATTCTTGCAAAATTACACTGCTGCCATGTCGTTTCAATTGACACACACACACACACATTTACACTTATATACAGGGAAAAGATTGTAAGCCTGCTGTGACATACTAACAACTTCAGGCACCGCCATTGTGTTGTATATGCCAACACATTTTGACAGATAGATATAGATTGATATTTATTTTTTAATGTACAATAATTTTAATATTAATATATATATATATTTTACAAGAAAGTTGACGCTAAAGCGACGTCTGCTTCTTGTTAAAAAACCGCGGGAGAGCCGCCGAGGTCAAACTCGAGTTAATTCAAAGGTTTATGCAAAAAAATCAAATTAAATTATTCGAGAATTAGAAAAATTCGAATTCTGAATCAAATGAATGGAGAATTCAAAAATTTATGCACAAAATTTGAACCAAATCGGAATAAAATTTAAATCATAACACAGCAAGTTAGATTCGAATCGGTAACGAATTCGAATCACCACAATGGATTCGAATCGGTTAAGCACAGTGGAAGTTGCGTAACTCTTACAGTACAAAAACGTGAGTGGCACAATACCAAAAAATGACAGAACATTGTACATAAAACATAGAACATAGAAAACAACGACTGTATTATTCATTAGAATATAAGAAATATTTTTTTGTTGGTTAGTTGATTGAAAAGCAATTCACGGTTATATGATTCGAAAATTGTGTTAAAGTGTGACACTTTGTAAATGTGTGTGTGTGTGAGTAATCAGTGTAAATGCAACATGAGTGGGTGTCGATCGTATTACGTAAGTCAAGTTATATTTTATTAATAAAAAAATTCAAGGTCAACAAGGCATGAAATTTGTTTTCGAGTGCACAATTGAAAACATCAACTTTCATCAACTTCACAAGTGATGTATTTTTATTTTTTATGTATTATTATTATTATTGTGTCAAGTTGACATCTTTTGACGTTGACAAGTGGATGACAGGGTGGAGAGAAAGAGAGAGAAAGAATGGGAGAGAGTAGGAAAAAGAAAGAGATAGGGAAGAGAGGGAGAGAGAATGAGAGAAAGATAGGGGAAAGAAAGTGAGAGAGGGAGAGAGAGAAAGGCAAGTGAAAAAAACTTTGTGCTACATTAATAATCAAAGTGTCCCAATGTGCCCTGTAATTAGTGGCTATGTGAGTGTATTTACTGATGACTCATGCCGGCTGTCTTTTTACTGGTTTTGACCTGCCAAGTGTATATATATATGTATGTGTGTGTATTAGACCCCTTTTAGACCTAACTAGCATTAGTGGGTGCAATTCTGTCTCAAGAGAGAAAAAGAGAAAGAGAGAGAGAGAGACTGTCAAAAGTTTCCATCATCAATAACCGTCACTGGGAATATTCGGAAAGAAGGAGAGGGGAATAACTGGAAAAACTCTTTGCCTGGCATAACCCAAACTCCTGACAAACACCAAAAGCCTGGATAGCTTGGATAGCCTTGCAATGCCAACTGCCAACTAAGTCATGCACAGCCCATTTGTGTGTTGATGGAATTCACTCATTTTGATCGATCTCTCGTTTCTGCCTTTCCCACTGACTTGCATGACTAGCGGCACTGGCAAAGCCTTTATTGCATGATAACAAGTGAGAGAGAGAGAGGTCGACATCTAAATTTGCTACTAGACTCGAAAGGGAAAGAAATAGAGCAGTAGTGAAAGAGCATCATGATTAGAAACTTTTGGGGTAGTATATGTTACACGTTTGTGGATCGATGGTTTATTATTATATAATATATATAAAAAAGAATAAGACGGTTAGGAAGGCAATCGGCACGTTGTGAAAACGAACGACGAAGATGAGTGGAGAGAGAGAGAATGTAAATGGGAAAAAATCGAAAAAATCTAAAATAAACAATGTTGCCATGTTCGAGATCTGGCAGTGTATGCAAAGGGCAACAAGGGGCATGCATTGAAGCCAGTCAACGAGTCTTTGGGCAAATAAAGCCAAGATTAGAGTCTAATCAATCAATCGGGAACGAAGAAAATAGACAGGAGCATCAAGCAGGAAGGGCGAGAGAGGGAGTGGGAGAGAGAGAGAAGGAGAGAAAGGAAAAGAGTAAAGGAGAGAGAGAAATAGAGAGAGATGGAAAGTAGGAAAAAAAGGAGAGAGGTGGAGAGAAAGAGAGAGAGAGTGAAGAAGAGAGAGAAAAGGAGAGAGAGATGGAGAAAAAGTAAAGAAGAGAGAGAGAGAGAGAGAGAGAAAAGAAGAGAGAGGAAGAAAGAGAAAAAGAGTAAGCGAAGAAATGACTTAAGTCGATCAGCGTGCCTTTAACGTTGCAGCTTGTAACGACAGAAACCAAGGACATAAATGAGTTGAGAGAGAGAAAGAGAGAGTTGGTTGAGCTGGTTTGGTGAAGCTAATAGCGAGTTGATTTCGTCGACAAGCTCGTCTCGAGTAGAAAGGCATCCCAAAGCCAACCCTAGTCAGTGGACAAAGAGGCGCAACTCAATCAATACTACTATGGGGTAGCCATTGGATTGCAGTGTGTGTGTGTGTGTGCAGAGAGAGTTAGTCTGGTCGAGACCAAAACCAGTCAGCAGCTTCGATCGGTGGCTCGTGGTGAGCCACTGCAAATGGCCAGAGTTGATGGAAACTCGGAGATTTGAGTCAAATCGTGCCGATAACTCTCTCTCTCTCTCTCTCTCTCTACTCTTTCTCTCTCTCTCTCTTCTCTTTCTCTCTCTTTTTCCAGTTAAACAGTGTGTGTGTGGGTAGACTGTGTTTGCCAGGCAAAGAAAAAGTCATCAATCGCAAATCCCCTTAAAAACGACTTGCGCTACCCAAAGTGTCCAAATAACTTGCATCGAATATCAATAGCCTGGACTGTTGTGTTGAGACTGGAAAATGAAAGAGAGAGTATATGAAAGAGAGAAAGAGAGGGAGAGAGGCGGTTAAGTATCCAAATGGTTAGTATGTTCGTGCCTAAGAGCCACCAGTGGATGATTCGACACCAACTGGACTTTCTCTCCTTTCCCCAAAAAACTGCTTTTTCACTCATAGTCTAGATTGTAAGTTCGTTTTGTCGTTTATGATGATGATGATGAGTGCCACAACTGTTTTCTTTTTCTCTTTAACGCATTTTTCATTTCTCCCTTTTGGCAACTCTGGTTCATCATCGATTAGAAACAGAAACAAAGAAAAAAATTGTAAGTGAGTGAGAAAAAGTGAAAACAAGTAAAGTAGAACTCTCCCGATGACGGGCGTGGAATTAATTTTGAGACACTTCTCCCATCCGGCCATTGCGAGAGCAAAGACGTTTTGTTTCGGGAGTCTGAAGTTGGAAGGCACAACTCTTATACCGCATTGGCAATAGGCATGCCGAGGATGCATGTGCCAAACGCGATGTCTGGAAAAGAATGGGGGAGAAAGAGAGAAAAAGAATAGGAGAGAGAGAGAGAGAGAGAGAAAGGCATCGAGCCAAGCAACCAGGCCACGGGCCAGCCTAGCCCAACGAGAGAGCGACAGTCTAATTGACTCATACCAATTGCGTGTCTAACCAGAAATGAGACAGAGAGAGAGAGAGAGAGAGAGAGAGAGAAAGAGAGAGTGAGTGAGAAAACGAAAGAGACAGAAATGATAATGATTGGAAATTGTGCCAGCCAACTCTAGTGAAAGCAACAGCAGCAGCATCAGCAGCAACACCAGCAGCAGCAGGCTTTAATGGAACAGTAATTCAATATTGGTCCGTTCGGGGCTCTATGACCGTTCTCTCTCTCTCTCTCTCTCTCTCGTATTTACTCTCTTTCTTTCCCTCTCTCTCATTTTCTTTCTTTCTCACTTTTACTCTTTTTCTTTGCTTCTCTCTCCCTCTTTTTCTTTCTCTTTCTCTCATTTTTCTCCCTTTCTCTCTGTCTATCTCTTTTTACTTCTCTCTATCCTTCTCCCTCTTTTTCTTTCTCTTTCTCTCTGTTTCTTTCTCTTTTTCTCATTCTCTTTCTCTCTCTTTCACTCTCTCTCCTCGTTCTTTCCACAATACCCATCGCACACACCAAAATTGTCACAATACCCTTGGTCTCACGCTGTGTCTCATCGTTTCTTCTCTCTCTCTCTCTCTCTCTCTCTTCTCTCTCTCTCCCCGTAGTTCTTCATCATTCTGCAATTAACTTTTTATATATTTTTAATCAAAAAAAGGAGAGCAAAAAAGTTATCTCTAGATTGAGCAGCAAACTATCACAACTGCCATTCTGATGATGCCATTTTGGCACTGTACCTACTGACACAATTTTTTTAAAAGGGGGGAGATTCAATCTGGGTGGGTAATCTATTAAATTATTTGATCGGGAATAAATCAAATCCCAACTACTGCTGCTTTTACACCATCAACATCATTACACCAACATTATCCGTAGTATTAGTAGTAGTAGTGGTATTAGTATCATAAAAGTAAAGAAAGAGTGAGATGGGTTGGAAAGTTTGCACATGGCTAATTGATAATCCTATTGCAAATATTTGATTTAGTGTTGAAATATTATTTTTTTGTTTAAAAAATGTATAATAAATTGTTGCAAACAAAATTATGATTATCTTACAATATTGGCAATTATATATTAGCATAAATCCTTGTAAACATTTAAAAATAATTTAAAATTTATTTAGTGTAATATATAAAATTCAATTATTTTAATAAAAAAACAATACAAGTTCTATAATAAAACAATACGTTTAAAAATCAATTTCTAACCGATTAGGAATAAAATTTGAATTATAACACCAAAAGTTAGATTCGAATTAAAAATTAAGGATTCGGATCACAAGAGTGAAAGTTAGATTCGAATCGGATAAGCAAAGTGAAAGTAGCGTAACTCTCACTGTACAAAAATGTAGAATACCAAAAAAATTACAAAACATAGAACATAAAATCCACAACCATATTATTCACTAATATATAAGAGATTAATATTTTTTCAAAAAATATTTTATATCAATGAAATTTTTAAAAATATTTTTGCTTGACAAATTGCAACAACGTAGTACACGTGAAAAACATTTGCTTTTTGGCTAATTCTGCTTTCCGTAGGGTTCTGTAGTAAATACGATGCAACTAATTACAAGCGGTAATTGTGGCTTGCTTTGTGCAATGCCGGGGAAAAAGAGAAAGAAGGAAAGAAAGAGAAGGAAAGAAAAGAAGAGAGAGTGAACACTAAAGCTCAGCGTGAGGCTTAGGATTTTTTTCACAGCTTTTCTTGATGATGCAAGCACATTTAGGACCGCCCGGACTTAGGAAGGGTAATTAACAATTAAAGTTAATTGTCAAATAGCAATCGTACACTGCCGGGACATGTGTTCCAAAAAGGAGGAAAATAGAGTAAAAGAGTGAGAGTGAAATAGAGAAAGAGTGAGTGAATGAGAGAGAAATTGGTAATGTAATAGTGAACATCATTTCGGTGAAATCTCTGATTGCCGTCGTCGTCGACTTTTCGACTAACAAGTTTTGGCTAATTTCGTATATAATGATTGAATACATATACACAAATTGCTTTGTTGTTCAAAGTTTCCTTCTCCACACACAAATTTAATGAATGTGGGGCTTTAAGGAAAAAATAAATTTTTCAGGCAAATAGAATTTCACCCACTATTGATTTGAATTATTTTTGTTTATGTTAATAGCAAGTATGTTGGTGGGTTTTTAATGTCTATTTAAAAAGTTTGCCATACATTTTGCGCGTGCACATTTTAGTTTTATTTATATATTTTGAAAATTAAAAATATATAAAATAAAATAACATAAAATAAAATCCCTTATTTAATGGAAAATTAATTTAAACAATGGCCAATTTTCAAGCTTTTATACTCTTTTTTTTGTTTTGTTCATTTCCTCTTTTTTAAATAATTTTATTACTCTTTGGTTTTTGTGTAACCAATTTGTATCTCTTCCACTTTCTCTCTATTACTTTTTCAACTGTGTCTAATTTTTTTACTCTTTTCCTATCTTTCCCAAATGGAATGCGTAGAGTATTAGTTGAGTTAAAAATTTTTAATTAGAAAATGTAGGAAAAGTAAAATAGAAGGAAAAGAGAATAGTGTAAAATGAATAGAGAGAAAAAGAGTGAGAGAGGCAGAGAGTGAGAGTGGAAGTGTGAGAAAAAAAGTGAGAATGAGTGAAAGTGAGTGAAAAAGTGAAATAGAAAGAAAGAGAGAGAGAAAGAGAGAGAGAGAGAGAAGGAGAGAGAGATAGCGAAAAGTTAATAGTATAGAACAAAGTACATGGTTGAGGGAATCTCGAGTATTGATCTTTCTCTCTCTCTTTCTATAACTTTTTGGTATTTTCACTTTCACTATTTCATTTTCTTTTTTCTTTTTCTCTCTCCTTTCACTATTTTACACACTGGACACAATTCTTTTAATTTTTTAAAATTATTATTATTATTATTATTTCTCTTTGTACAAATCTATCTCTCTTTTTTCTATTTGTTTTTTCTTACTTTTTCCTTACTTGAGCAAAATTCCACATTTTTAGACCGCTTTTGTGGTAAGCCACACAAAGTATATAAGAATTGCAGTGCAGCCTACTTTCAGTTTTATTCACATCTTTCCCTTTTTCTTGGAAAGCTTCACACACTTGTACTCGGTTTCTTATTCTCATCTCTTCTCTTTCTCTTTCTCTCTCTCTCTTTCTTACTCATTCACTTTCATATTTCTCATTGTACCCGAGCACAAAGATCTTCATGAATTAATTGCATTATGATTCGATCGATCGGTTCGCTTGCACTGGGAAAGAGTGCGGAAGAAAGACTAAAATAGAGTAGAAGAGACTACGAGAAATAAAAAAAAGAACTAGGAAGAAAAAAGAGTAGGATTTGGAGAGTGCCGGTAGATATAAATCCGAATTATATATAAAAGAGAATGATTCCAAATGAGAAATACTAGTATAGTATAAGTATAGAGGAACTAATTTAGGGCTTAATCACTGGGGCCTGACTTGATTAATCTTCAAGGTAGTTTTTAATGTAATAATAATAATAATTTCAATATTATTTGTTATATATAATCAAAATTAGTCAAACAAATAATGAAATAGTTAGAGAAGAACAGGTAAAATCTAATACACTCTGAGTTGCGAATAAAACATAAATGAGCAATTCACAAAAAAACGTGACTAATGTATTTTATTCATAGATTGGACTGCTGTCTTTAGATTGCATCTATGCCTAGCCACTTTTTTGTACTAGAAATAGTTCAATTGTCACGTAGTTTGTGAATCTCTTATTTATGTTTTATTCGCAACTCTGAATACACTGAATTTTCATATAATCTACATTGTTGAGCTTATATTGGGGTGAAACAGTCATAAAAATTACGCCTTAATTTCCTAATGTAAAAAACGGTTAGAAATTTAAATTTTAAATTTAAAACTTGCAATATATATTTTGTGAATTTACTTAAAAATTTACAAGACAATGTTGAACGTTCTTTTTTCACTTGCAAAAATCGGGATAGGACTTTGAAAATAAATTTATGAGGAAAAATGTATTTTATTAATAGTATAAATAATATGGCTTCACTCAACGAGAGAAAGAGAGAGAGAGAAAGAGAGAGTCAACCCGGGCCCAAAGTGTCCGGACCTGTCAAACCACTTTTGATTTGATGCATGACTCTGGCTTGGAATTTTAAATATTCAACTTATTCTCGATCGTGAGCTTTTTTCTTTTTCTCACACTCACTTTACCCCACTTTTCTAACTTTTACCCTATTTTTAAGGCTTTTTATTTTTCTCTCCCTATCACGTTTTTCCCCATTTCTCTAATTCTCTCAATTCCTTTCTTTCTATCTATCTTGCTTTTTCTCTCTCTCAGTATCACCTTCTTTCTCTCTCTCTCTCTCGGCCTCTTTTTATCATTTTTCATACACTTTTTGTTACAATGCCACAGCTGTCTTCTTCTTCTCATTTTCTTTTTGCCGAAGAAAACGTGTTTTCGTTTTTTTCTTTTTTATTTTAACAAAATGTATTTGACTACTTTAATCAAATTGCAACCCAAACTTCCTCTATTTCAGTTTTCTTAATTTTATTATTGATTTCAACTCTTTCTTTCACTTTTACCAAATTTTATTTTAAAAATTTGCCCGTTTTTTCCATTTTTAATTTTTTATTGAAATTTTATTAAATTAGCAACATTAAATTAAATATAATATAATAAATAAACTTTGTAAATTTATTTTACAACAATTTATAAATTTTTAGATAATTAAATATAAATTTAATTTTAAATTAAGGTTATGCAAAAAAATTCAAATTAAATTGAGCAAGAATTAGAAAAGTTTGAATTCCGAATAAAATTAACGGAGAATTTGAAAATTTACACACAAAATTCAAACCGAATAAGAATAAAATTTGATTTGGTAACAAATTTGAATCACAACAATGGATTCGAATCGATTAAGCGCAGTAGAAGTAGCGTAACTCTCACAGTACAAAAACGTGGGTGGCCCAATACCAAAAAAAATAACAAAGCATTGAACATAGAACATAGAAAACCACGAACATATAATTCAATATTATATAGGAGAAAATATATAAATACATTTATTTTAAACTCCAAATAAACTTGTAACTAAATAATTGCATGTTTACCCAAACAAACAAAAAATAATTGTGCAATCAAAGCTTCTTTTTTTATATTTAAAGCAAAACCACTTTATTTAGAGGTTAATTGTGGGTGAAAACAAGAATAGAAAGGTAAAGTAAAAAATAGATTCTTTTCAAATACCTCTTTCTTTTATTATTTCTTGTTTTCTCTCACTCTTTTTCTCATTTTCTTTTCCTCTATTTCATTTTCTTTTTCATTCTTTCTCATTTATTCAATTCTATTGATGCTGTCAACATGTTTAAATATCCAAACATTGAAGCGAATTCACTTTTGTGTAGATGCAAAATAGGAAAAATAAAATAGAGAAATTATTTATCAATTTAAGCAAATGTGATACAAATAGAAAAAAGTTACATTGAAACAAGTAAGTTGGATGTGAAGGTAAGTAATGAATAGAGAAAAAAATAAAGAGAAAGATAGAAGAATGAGTGACAAGTGGTATATAAGCTATTTTCGTCAAATTGGTGGTAACCAAGATACCACACTATCAATTGATGCGAAATACATTGTTACTCATAAAAAATTATTTTAAAAATAAAAAATAAAAATTGCAATTTAAAAATATGCAAAATAATATTTTTGCAATTTTAATTATAATTAATTTTTTATTCATTAAAATTCAATCTGTATTGATGCCAAAGCTAAAATTCTTTAACATATTTTTTATAAAAATATTTTTAATAAATAATTTAGCCTAGGTTTTTTATTTTTTGCTAAATGTTTTGTTATCTTATCGTTTTAATCAACTCTTTTGTAATATAAAAATTACTATATTTTCACTGTCCAAACGGATTTCGAACCCAACTTTCATTGTTAAAATTTAATTAATTTACTAATTCAAATTTAACTTTCAGTGTTATTATTCAAATTTTTGTTGAATAAAACATCTAATTCAATTTGTTATATTCGATTCAAATTTTTCGATTTATAATCACGCAAATTATGATTTTGAACTCAAGTTTGACCTTGAGGTTATTGCATTCAAAAGTCAGACCAAGTTACACCGTAAGCTTTTTTGTTTAAATTAAAAGTTTTAAGCTTTTTTGAAATAGAATATTGAGAATGTTAAAAAAGTAATAAAATAAAGTTCGAAAGGGTAAAAGAAAAATATGCTGACTTTTAGTTTGACTATTACTTCTGCCATTGTAAATTGTGTGTGTTTGACTGAGAGAGGGAGAGGGAGAGAGAGAGAGAGAGAGGAGACAAAAGCCCATTGAGTCCAATTGATGCAATATTGTTCGCTTGACTCGACTGAATTTTGCATTGTCAACATCTTTGATCCACTTCAAATGTCGTTGAACTATTTATTTAATAGCTCTCTCTCTCTCTCTTCATTTTTCCCTGTTATGTTACCCTTTGATAACTTTTTAAATTTTTCCTCGAACTCTCATTTTTATCTCCTATTTGTGATTAATGTGTTTTAATCAAAATTATTGAGAATATATAACCGAATTAAAAAAATAAAGTTAAAGTTTGACAAGAATACATCAAGTACTATACAAAACTTCTAAAAAACTGTGTTTTAAAAAGTGACCAAAAACGTGCAAACATAAATAATGCAAATTATAATCAAAAAGTTTGTAATACTTTTAGTTTCAAGCTTTCTCTCTCTCTCTCCCTCTTTCTCTTTTTTCTCTCTTCTTCATTTTTTTCATTTTATCTCTATTTTTTATTAAAATATAAACAAAAAGCAACATAATGTAGAGACAACTAGACTCTCCCTTATTGCAATAAGTTTATGAGATTAAAAAACAAAAAATGACGTTCATAAAGTATGTATATAAGGCATATTCAAGTTAAAGTAACGCTAAATAAATTAATTTTTTCTCTTCATTTCTTCTTGGTTTCTTAGTTTATTATCCCTGGCAAACTCGGTAGGGCACTATTAGGCTACTATATCATTCATTATTTAGTACCTACTAGTAGCGTGCTATTT
>WURS02462036.1:0-13528 GCA_011762765.2 Rhinocypha anisoptera | reverse complement strand
AGTGAACCCAACAGGGGGAAAAGGGGGAAGGGGCAAACCCAGGGAAACCGGCCACCCCGGTGCCGGGGAAAACAGCCGGCGGGGGAGGGTCCCCACCCCCCCCCCCCCTCTTTATCTCGGCAAAATAGTGCCAAGGGAAACGAATGACATCATCGCAGAGGATATTCGGCCTGCAGAAAGAGCTTTACGATCGGCTCCATCGTCGATAAATGGCGATCAAATAAAATTATTCAGAGTTCCGTGGTGCTGAATGGATTGATGCATTAAGAGTCACTCGATTCACATTTCCGCAGGAAAACTCACCTTTGAGCATTAAAAAATTAGGTGGTTTTGAAGCATCTTGCGCAAAAAAAATCACCATCGGAAAGTCACGACAAACGATCTCATTGTTTCTGGTCTTGGAGACCTCGAATACATGCATTGGCGTATTCACATTCTCCTCTCCCGATCCTCTATCAAAAGAAAAATCGCAATTGCGCACAGGGTTCATTCGGTTGACCAGATAACTTACGATAAGACATGTCTATGTTGTTTAGGTTCCATCAGGAAAAAATACTACACAATAAATGACGCCCGTACGTGGCATTTCTTTGAGAAAAGAAAAATACGTTCAAGTTATTTTGATGCGGAGACGTCAACAAGGATATAAAAACACGAGTCCCATACTAAAATTCATCATTAATTCCTGGAATGTTAAGTCTTGCAGTTTACAGAAAAATTTTACGATGCCAAAAATATAAAATTTGAATTCTTTTTAGCGACCTGAAAGGCCGACAGTTGATACATAATAACCCTCGACGTAAATGGAAAGGCTTCCCGGGAATCCGGAGAAATACAACAGAGTATTTTTCTAGTTTCTACGAGGTAAAAAAGTAAATCAAAGAAATAATTTTACATATCCATATTTAAGTTTTTGCGAGTCACTATTTTATATTATCTATGGCCTTATTCGTAGGGTAATTATCTAAACTATGCTGAATTTTTTTGTAACCCACAGAATGCACTTCCTCGTTTTGAGAAAGTTTTTACGTGACATTCAGTTCATAGAGTGAGGAGGTTGTACTTCTAAGGTCAATATAATTTGAATGATGAATGTTGGCGAGAATAATAGGTGTCAGTAGTCACGTAGAGCAGTGTATGAGGGAGGTTGTGAAACTACAAACAAAAGAGGAGGAATGGCTGCCAAATGAGTGCCGAATCATTCAATAAGCTCCCCTTCTTCTTCTTCTTGGACTGCTGCTCAACATCTATTGTTCCGATAGGCTCTCCCTTGTCGGACTTTGGCTGGTGATGTTGTGTTGCAACATCCGAGCTGGGTAAAAGTGTCTGTCAGATGCCTCTCTATGAAGGATGAAAGGGCCTTTGACGTCTCTGGCATTCCATTTATCGTAGTTTGTTTTCCTAATGGCTGACGGCAAAATATCTACTTTCACGACATCATCTCAAACATATTCGGAAGGCACAATATTCACCAAATATTGACGTGATCTCTAGGCAAATCATTTCACCATCTCATAGTTCGAGAAGAATTACGCTTTCGAGCAGGTGATCTGCTTTCTTATGCAGCTCCTCTTTTCCTCCAACGAAGAATTAACAAAGCTTAAAAAAAAACTGTCTTGCACAGTTTTTATTACAGCTCTATGAGTATTTTAATTCAATTGCGGGAATAAACACATTTGTGTCAAAGTTATTACTTTTTATTAACCAAAAAGAGCATCCAATTGTAATATGGCCATCCTTCGTGGGTGAATGATAAGGTAATACCAAGGTAATTTGATTATCCTATAGCATCTACGACTCGCATGGATTATAATTAACAGCGATTTTTGGAAAGAAATGCTCCTGTTTTTAGTCACATGTGGCGGACATGTGCTTTTGCTTCCGAGAGAAAGAGAATTCTAAATAAATTTCGTACTGCATGAAGTGTGAAAATGTTTGCATTTTTCTCAAGGGGTAAGTCAATGCAGGAAGTAGACTGTTTCTAATCGCGTGCCAAGAGCATTATATTAAGTTTTTTCTCTGTTTTCGGTATCACTCAACCGTTTTTTGATGCGCATTACGTAAAAATGTCTTGTACACTATCACTCTTTTAATTAATATTATCCTTTTGACTGTCAATTAAAAAATGAAGTGGTGATATGGTTTAAATCAACAAGGAATGTTATATAAAATGTATGTACTATTTTAAGTGTGACTATATTATAATATTGTAAGAGTATGTATCATTTTTGTATGTACCACATACTTTTAATAATTTACCAAGGTATATAAAAAAAACCTAATTCAATGATTCATGGCGAAATTAAATTGCAACTTTCCTCTGAATAAAATTCATTTTGACCCAGGGTTTCAGTGTCACTGCACCATTCTCAGATACATATGAAATTAAGTTTCAATTTCATTTTGCCATGAATCTCTCGGTATTTCAAACATCACACCTGAATCTTGATCACGTATACTTAATTCTATGAATGAGATTATAGTAAAGGTTAAATTTTTGCTTTTTGATACTTGCTACTGAGACACGCACATCTGTGTCTGTACAATGAATATATATTACTATATATGAGAGGTAATAAATGTATTAATAACGAATACAAAATCATCATAGCAAATTTGATAAGTACATTAAATTATGAAATCCGAAGTAAACACAAAATTGTCTTATTCTAACACTTCAATGTATGTATTTACGGAGCCCAAGTTATAAATTTCAGCGGATTTGGATAGAAAGAATTATTGTATTATCTGGCCCAAAGAACTCATCGGCCCATAAACGCACTATGATGCTCGAGTTAAGAGTTTAGAAAAAAATATAGATTATTTTTATGTCAAATATTTAAAAGGATAAAGTGCGATTTTTACATGCCAAAATTATTAAATTTATCAAGGGGTATTCACCGCCAAATAGGTAAGGTAAAAGATAAAGCAATTCTTTGGTTTCTTAGAGTAAAATTATTTCAACACTTGCATCACGATTACAGAAGTCGAATAAAATAATTAGGTATCCTCGGTACTTACGACGCAGGCCGATTTTAAGATCAAATTTTCGACCAAACAAGTGCAGGGAAACTATGTGCAGGGAAATAGGGTAATTTAATCCTTGTGTGTTTTGATTCCGTCTCCCCGGTTATCGCAAAAATCGATTCTCCCATCCTTCGACCCTGCTTTACCTCTCTCATTTCCTCGCTCTCCCTCCGTCCCTTCCACTCTCTCTCTCTCGGGGACAGGATCTCAAGCTACCCATCTGACCGTCCCTCTTGACACCTCGTCCCATCTGACCGCGAATCTCCCCTCCCCCCCTCCCCCCCAACCCTCAACTCTGACCCCGAGATCCCGCGCCGCCCGAAACTGCGCTGTTCTTTTGTCTACAGTGTGGGTAGGGAGGATGGAGAGGGAGTTCACCGCCCCCTGTCGACCCCTTTGCTCCCGCAGTCATCTCGACTCCCCCCGCCCTGCCCCCATCTCCTCCCCGCCACCATGCGGACCTTTTCAACGACACCACTTCAGATGGCTGGTGTCGTTACTCTGGTGTCATCGAACCACTCAACTTTGGGTCATTTCCCGAAAAAGATGAAAAAAAATGGCAAAAGTATTTCCTTTGTCCCATCCACTTTTTTTTCTCCTCCCTTCATTTTCTTCGCAGTGGCCTTTTTTTTCCTTCTCTCTTCTCCGACGTAGTCTTGTCACGACTATGTTCGAGAAAGGTCAAACATTTGCTAATGGATCTGGCGTCTTACGGGGGCAATGTCGGCTTTACGTCTTCTTCTTCTCCTCCTCCTAATTATTCTGAGCATTTAAATCTTATACCTTTCCCTTTGAAGAATTTTCAAGAAGGATACCATATATATTTTTTCTTTAAGAACACTCTCGCGAAGAGAATAATTACGGCAAGAAGCAAGCAAAGATATAAAGGATCATGCAAGGAGTAATTCTTTTCAGATTTGGGTCATTTCGTTTCATTTCCATGAAAAAAAATAAATAATCGTAAAACACTTCAAGGAGGAAAACCCTTCTTTTATCCCATGAACACGGAAGTGCATTAGGCATTACGCTTACCAAGTTGGAACGTAAAGCAGATTCAGAAAGCGCCACTCCAAATGTAATGAAGATGATATTTAATTCCGGAATGCATTCTTTCCTGATAATTTCCTTCACCGTGACCGAAACACAGATGAACAAACACCACACTGGAACCTGAGAAAATATACGCATGTGAAACTATCCGCTGGTCTCAAAATCGGATGCGAAACTTGAGTTAATAAATATTTTTCTCGCAAACAAACTCAGAATAGCTCGTGAAAAATTCCTCTTCATTCCCTTTCATGCAAAGTAATATTTTTCTTGCTTTCAAAAATCAGTTTTGAGGATGAAACTTTGACTCCTACTATGGATAACTACGCATTGGCGAAAGGAATAAATAACGCAAAGGCGAGAAGAATAAAACTGCTTGGAACAATAAACTATTAATTGACCCTAAGATTAACTGTAGCTTAATATTGTACCTATAAGAACTCGAGGATTTTCGAAAAACGTAGTTTCAATAACCAATCAATACATTGATCAGAATTTTAATTGATACTAAAAAATCTATTCCAGTTGCTTTGAATGTGAGGATCTTTTTATTATTTGTGTTTTTCAGTAGAGTGTGTAAATATCCCCCAGGTCAATAAACTTCCGATAAATTTGGTGAAACAACGTTATGAATAGGGGAAATTAGATTTTGTTGGTTTCGCAAAACAATTTTTACTAAATCACTACGACCGGTGTCATCATCAGATTAATGGAATGTGAAAACAACTAAGTTTAATTTCCTCTGCTCATCCTTGAGCTCGTTTTGTTGTCTTTTTAAAATTGACGAATCTACTTTTCTACGGGTGGACAATGGTAGTTGTCATAATGAAAATGCACAACTAGAATGATTCTATCGCTGCCGTTGTGTTTCTATGGAATCCCTCGGTAATGCTCACTTATTATCTCCATTTACGCAGGAAAAGAGGAGAAGCGGAAGGGAGAAGAAGAATGTCGAACGTGGAAGCGAAGTCCCGTTGTTCTTGAAACCGGCAAAAATCTTTTCACTTGGAAAAAAATGTTTCTTGTCAGACCCCTGGATGATTCCCGGGGTAAAAAAATGGAGGCCCAATAAGTACCACGTATTATATGCTAATGCACTCGGAGGTAATTCGCTCTTTTGACCGTGCCATTTTCCTTCAAATCAACGTCCTCGCGGAGTCACCACGACAGTGTTTCCTCATCCCACCCTCTCTCTCTCTCTCTTTCTCTCTCCCTGTCCCATTCTGATTTCGGGAATATTCCTCAATCCGCGAGTGTCCTCCCTGGTGGAGATTTCACCCACAACCCAATCGTTCTTTTATAAGGAAGCGGATGGCAGAATGGATAAAGTGTGACCCGCCGATCCATTTAGTACGGTGAATCATTTGGACCTGCCGTTTATTATTTTCATTATTTTTTAAAACTTTATTCACGCGTGATTTTTTTTTAATCTCACAGAGTATCATCACGAGGATGTAATGAGGGAGGTTACGCACTTGGAAGGTTTGACGGAGGCAGTTGAGGAATTGAAACACGTGCCGCCCGAATGCCTTAACCTGCCCAAGTTTCACTGTTTCGGGGTTGTGCAATTTTTCCGTGCTTCGTCTATTCCACCGAATAAATTTATTTTACATCCATAGTTTTGATGCTACCAAGTATCGAAACTATAATCGAATAATAAATTAAAATCGAATAATCCCATCCCACACACTACTTATGAAGGAGTGTATGAAATGAAGTGCAGTTGTGGTAAGTCCTACAATAGGACAGGCGGGAAGATCTGTCAAGTGCCGCCTCCAAGAGAACACCCAAAGAGCTGACATGAAAAACAAACAGTTCAACCTTTCATGCTTGGTCGGACATAAGATTAATTGGGAAAAACCAACGTGATCTCAAAAGAGTTCAGACAGATCCATGAGAACATCAAAATAGCAAAACATCCTGCTAATTCCAACCGGGAAGACGGGTACCAGATCAACAATGCGTGGAAACGGATTTTTTTCAAAATCGACCAATCAGAGAGCAACAAGCAACATATTTCACTATTGAAACATATTTTTAGAGGTTTTTTTAAGCCTAAACTTCCTCCTACCCTTCCAATCCCCATCCTTGTATACCTTTCCTCCATATCTGAAGAGCCTAATAGCTACACCAGGCTTGAAACAACACCACTTAAAAAAAAATAAATAAATAAAACAGAATCGTCACTTCGACCTGAAGACGCCAGGTGCAATCTTGGAGATACCCCCAAACAAAACAGATTTTATACGCGGTGAATACCCGAATAATGCAGCCTTCAAGAATAAATTTATTTGTAGTACTCGTAATTACTAACTTTATTAATTCTTCTTCAATCCTTGTGCGTCGATCCCAATTTCTATTTTCCTTCTCTTTGACTAAGTAAATGATTCCATTTCCCTAAATATCGCCTAGTACTGAAGTAAAGTTTTAAACTAACTTATCCTCGCTCCATATTATTTCATACCCAGTCCTATATGCACCCTACCCCCGTGGGGTTACGTTTCCAAATATTTTTTAAAGCACTACGTGGGTTGTTAATGCGTAAAGTGTCTTCATGAAATGCGTTCTATATACCGACTAGTAAGTTTTTGCAAATACGCAAGAAAAGAACTTCCTCGAATATAATACAACTTTCTTTCTTTTCTCTGCACTTTCCTTTAATTCTCTTGTCCCTACGTAGGTTACGTCCCCTTTTTCTCTTCTACAAATTCCACATTATCTGTCATCCATTTTCTTCTCATTTTCATGTAACTAACCCTTTTTAATGATCCCAATTCCATTCTTCTTGAGTGTTAAAAATTGTGAGAATAGATTATATATATATAATTTAGATGCTTAAAAGGGATTATTATAATTTCGTGTGGCACAATTCGGTCCTCATGTCGTGCACGGGGTGGTTGAATCATAAAACACTTCAATCGCATTTCTTATTTTTTTCTACTTTGGCTTTGACAGCAGCACACTTGCCTTCATAGTCAAGGGCAGGTATTAGTTCCGAAAGCCATTTTCAACTTCCTGGCGATGCTTGAACAACTTGGGTCGAAGATTTACTGGTGAACTTTTTTCCGTTAATTTCCCCGGTGATTCATTCAACCCACTTTACTACATTTTATTCGATTTAGTTTTTTCTCCACCAATAAGTTACCGTAAACCAACATTCCTTCTCCATAAAACTTTAAACACATTGCTTCTGGTGGCCTGAGAAGCTGCCGTGAACAAATAGTTATCCACTAGCCTATCTCGGTGATGTCAGAGGTGAGGATTCGGCGATGCTGTGTAAAAATTATACAATTTCAATAAATATCCTCCATTCAAACTACAGCTGTATTTACGCTCGATTTCGAACGTGAATAAATTGATTTTTCATGAAATACGCTTTGTGGTCTCAGTTCTTAGGTAGAAACTTAAAAAAAGGGAATATTAATTGCAATAAATATCCTGATCCAATAGAAAAATCTTGAAAAAATAAGTGAATTGGTCCGCATAAACCATTAATTACAACGCATTGTATTAATCAGTTGCTGAACGTGTAATTATATGGTTTTCCTAAGTATCTAGATGTGCTGCGAAATTGTACGTGAAACTCCATTCTGAAATAAAAGTAGTTAATTAAATTAGCCTTAATTATTATGGTATATATATATATATATATGCATGTATGTGAGCCCGATATTTCTGTCTATTCTTGTAAGACACTTGTTCATTGCCTCTATTTTATAAATTGTCTGTACGAGCCTATCTTGGATGTTTCTCTTCTCTTCTCATCTTTTTCTATAATAATTCATGAGCCTGGGTTGTAAACTCATGGAAAGTTTTGTTTGTTAAAAGACTACACATTTATTCCGGTACTTATATAAGAGATTATTATTGTTTATCATAATTTTTCTGAACTTGTCCAAGAGATGGTAATTGTATAAATATTGACCGCCTGTAATAAAAGTAATGGCCAAACCCCTTGAAACAAGACAATTCTTCTAATTTCAATGGATAATTAGGTATTGTCATGTACTTCTATGGTGAAAGGAGTGAAATAAATTTTATTATTATATTATTATTATTTAAGGTGCAAACTTTACATTTTATATGTTTTAGCAATGAGCTACTGACACTATTTAAGAGCCCACAAGGTAATGACACTATGTTTTCTAATCTTAGAAAATATTCGCACTTAGTTTTGTGGATTTCCTCTTTGGAAACACTCCGTTTTCCATTGCACTAGACATTTGTCTTTTTTTATCATGTAACGGACGAAAAATGAATTTGATTTTTCTTCCTGCTAGATAAAATCCCAATTTTTCATCAGTCGCTTAACTTTCGCTTTAAGACGATCTTTCTTCTCGCCCATTCCTTCTCTCCCCGTAAAGAGAGAGGAAGAGAGAGAGTCCTTTCTCAATTCTCCTTTGAAAAGAGTTTTTCTTTCCTTAGAATGTTCATTTTTCCATTTATGCTCTCTCGTGGGCATCTCCCTGCCCCGTTACTCTTTGCCTGAAACTTAGTCTGAAGTAACTGAAGAATGATTTTCCGTTTTTCTTAGCTGTTGTACCTACATAGAACATGGGTTCAATTTTTAAAAATATTACCATGAATACATGCATAGATGCATGTGTGCATACATAGATATATATTTGATTACCTGAATCATTACTTCAAGTTGCCAAAGGGGAATGACATTTTTTTAAATCACATTTTGATAATTACTCTAATTTCAGCAAATGTGAGTCCTCAGTGGCCTCAAACATTTCTTTAAAATACGGAAATTTTCACTGGTTATTTTTTGCTTTTCCAAATGGCCTTAGTGGAGAATTTGTATAAAATTAAGCCGGATTTGAGCTTCTAGAAAGATGTCAACATAAGATATTAAAAAAATAAAACATTATCATAACCAATGAACACGTCTTTTATAGGAATTTCATCCGTTAATGCTGGAAATTTGCAGAATAACTTAACACAATGTGTCTAATGAATTAAAAAAGCTTTAACTTTAGGAAGTGTTTTTTTAAATCCTCTGAGCATTAACAACCCTACGTACGATTTATCCCTGCTGACCGAACTTATTGGTTTACGAGAGTTTAATGAAAATTAATACCTGCTCAACAGTCATCCTTTAAAATCGAGTGCATTCTTTATTTTTAAAAGATAGAATCAATGATATACTCTTTTAATGGTATTACAAGTTGGAAAAGAAAAAAGAAAATTCAGAATTCAACACTTGAACAAGTTCTTTATGAATTTCAAACTCGCCAATACTTTTTAGAAACACTCCTCATCTCATACTCAAATCTCCGTATTTCATTCACAATCAGGAAACCATTTCTTAAACAGAGAAGTATTAGAAAATAGTGCATTATCCATTATTTTAAATGTCCTTAAATAAGTGGCATGCTGGTTAGCACAAGTGAAAAAGGGAAAGGGTAAACCTCAAAAGCAAGCGTGTCGTCTATTTCCGACCCAAAAAAAACTTACCAATTGAAGAGTAAACTCTCTTAAGGGATTTTGTTTTGAATTATGGCGAATTAACCAAAGAAAAAGACCTTTTGGAGTTTTCTCTAAAGCACAGACGAGGATTTATCTTTAATTTAGAATTTTGGGAAGCTAAAATTTCAGATTATTTCTGGTAAAATATTTAGGAATCACCACGGCTTAGAAAAAAACAAAAATTTACAAAAATAATGAAAGCCATTAAATAGTCAACAATATTTTGAGTCACGCAATTGTGTATGTATTTAATTAAATGGAACTGACTTATATTTTTATCATAGTGAAAGAGTGAATTAGATCCACGAACACTGATAATATTATCAAGGTAGTGTTTGCCAACCTTAAGGAATACCATCTGTTCTTTATAAATATGAAACTATTGCTTATGGAAGATTGGTAAACAACTAAATTACTATAATGTATTTGCAATAAAAGGTTATTTTAACCCGAATTTAAATGTTGACACGTCTTTTGTTAAAATAAAATATTGTATCAATTTTTATAACTGATTAAAAAAAAATACGATGGAACCACTTTACAGTTTGGTCACTTGAAAAAAAAGTACTTAATGCTTTTCTTACAGCGATTTGAACAAATGTTTGTTATATATTTTTTATTTTGACAAAATTAAAAAAAAAGTTTAAAACAGTCACAATAGGAAGTAGCTGACAAAGATTTATTTTATTCTCATTTCATATAAATTTTTAGGATTGGATATTACGCATTCTTTCTGATTTATTGAATGAAAATCAAAATATTAGCATAGAATAAGTGTCATTATTTCTTCATGTCCTCTAATACGACATTACAAATATCTTATAAAGTAGTTTCGTGTGCATCTGAAGCATGGATGTGAATTATATATGAATATTACTCATCGACAAAGAATTTTCTTTGTAAATATCTGAAACGTGCATCAATTAGAAGTCAAAAGAAACTGCTGTTAACATTATATCTATAATAATGTATTGTATTTTTTCCTCTGAAAGAGTACACACATTTTTTGAAACAATAAAGGGTAGTTTTGTTCTTAATTACCTAAATGACATGAACATATTTTAATACAGAATAAAAATGTTATTTATTATCAACTTTATCAACAATTATTAACATGTTTAAAAAATCATAACATGCAACATCAAATTATTTCATGGCTCAATCTATCTAATTCAGATGTATTTCTTCTGTAGGCGTCAAGGGCAAATAACATGGATTTTTTATTTCTAACCCTTTATCTAAGATAATTTCAATCTTTCTCTTTTAGAAGTTTTTGAAACTATGAATAATACGTTTCCGAGAATCTATTTCCAAAATTCGCGCATTCAATTCAACTATTGACAAAAATCAAGATGAAAAAATGAATGTAAATAAGTTGAGAAAAAATTAAACAAGAAATTCTGCTCGTGAAGAACCATCATTAGACATGCCATACGATCAAGACAGCATCCTGAATCAGAGAGAGGAGCAATCCTAGTGGCGTTTCAGCAGGATGCACACTGCATTGAGAGAAGCTCTCAGGTAAATGAGGCGCGTAGTCTCAGACCAACGCGGCTGGAACATGGTAGAATTTTCAGAAAATCTCATTATAGTTGAAATTGGAGGAATGAAACTGAACCGAGTGAGTGGCTCAATTTCATCTATCCGTAAGGTGGAGCATTCCAACCGAAATTTCAAAAGGTTGCTAATGAACACTCGACATCGATTTATAAAGCCCAGCCCCCCTCCCCTTCCAATGCTATTCAGGTTCCTCTCTATCATGAGATTCCCTGGAAGACCTGTGATATTAAGAAACGAAACTGCGTCACCGTATCGAAATTAAGACGGCATAGAGGCAATACTCCTAAGCTGTAATTAGTTTGAAAATAAAAACGAAGGTTAAATGAAGAATTCATGGAATAAATCGATAGAATATATAGTACCAGAACGAAAATTAAGTCGAGAAAGGACTTGCGAAATTTAAAAATGAAAATCCTATGCGATTGGTTAAAGAACATTTTTATTAGACTCTCACTAAAAATTATACTTAAAAGGGATATCGATGATATATTCTAACCCACCATGTCATCATTAAGGATAGCCAATAAGAAATATTTTGCAGAAGAAAAGGTATCCTATCATCTGGAAATCGTTTCGCGCCTTCTTACTTCTGATTATATCTTTAAGCATCGCCTAAGTCACATTATATTTTCCCCCTTGGTCTTACGGTTCCTTCAACTTAGCTATTCCATCATGCCTTAATAGTTTCCCTCCTCTTTCATTTAATGTATACGCCATAAGTCTGCCATTTCATCAGCACTCTGGCTGAATAATATTTTTATTGGTTATTCCGTCTGTAAAATTATTGTTTTAACTTCCTTAAGTTGGGTCACATATACTTTATTTGGACTTTCTTTCCCTGAGGAAATTATTGTCCATAAATAATTGTCATAACAAAAGGTATCCTTCAAAATTAAGTTTTCAGTAATAACTTCCTTGTTCCAAGATTTAATTATAGATCATAGATAGTTGCTTATACTGAAAGAATGGAGTCATTGTTTTGCTTGGGATGTCGCAATTTATTTGCATTTTCTATCGCTTTTGACCTATCTGGGTGTCTCAAGATACGAAGGATGTCTTCCAGATGACTATGTACTTTTGAGAACTAAGGTCCCTTCAGATGTTTGGAAAATCACTAGACAAATCTTATTCTTGGTGCGAGTAAAGAACTTAGTTCCATTTTTCTTTAGTCCCTGTTCCTTTAGTTTTTCTAATCGATATTCTTCTTTCTCTTTCGCGTAGAGACTGACGCACCCTCTCTACAAGTAAAAGCTATGTAATTTTCAAATATAAGGATACTAATATTTTCCCCTTGTATCCTCTCGCTACTTTGCAACCTCAGTGTTTTCCTGTTCACTGTCAGCACGACACACATTGAAGGTTAACGGCGGGAGTAAGCATCCCTCTCTTAGTCCTGAAAAACGTTTATGTCCCACTATGCTTTGACCCCTTTTATCACTCTTGGATGTTATCTTAATAGAGATTGCATCAATCTAATGTGGTTATAGTTCATTCCAATGTCTTTTATCTTGATGTTCCCTTCCAAGTCGTTGAAAGATTTTCGAGGACCACAAATCCGCGAATGCACAAACTTTGATTGTTCCTTCCTAATCTCTTCTCCAAGATGAGTCTGAGAGAAAAAATCGCTTCGTTATTTCCCCCCTTATAAATCTAAACCGGTCATCACTTAATTGCCCACCCCCTTTATTGTCCATTTGGCCTCGCGTTATTCCCGTCCTCATAATCTTCGTCTTTTCTTTGTATTTGTTTGAAAGAGTACACATCTTTCTGTCTGCTTCTCCTGTTGGAAAAGGGACCATAAATCTTCATGGCAATAAATATTTCTCTTCTTGTATATGAGCCACAAAACAGGATGGTTCTGAGTCTTTTAATTTCGCATATTCAATAATATTTAAGCATTGTTATCTCTCCGTGGCTTACCTTAAATGGTTCATATAAGAATGGCTATTAGTAATGAAGAATTTTTGAGCTTACTTTTTATTAGTTTATTAATAAACTAACTCTGTAGACTCTCCTCTTGATTCTAAAGAAGTTGCGTTCTGATACCCTAAGTTAATAAATTCGCTATATTCATGAATCAAAATGCATGAATACCTTTTTCTTTCTGACATCATCTTCTTTTTCAATAAAATTTTCTTGCTGAATAAACATCAGGGAACCGACCGGGTCAGCCTGGTGGGTAGCGTGTTCGACGGCTAATTTTTTTGCTGCAGGTGGTGTGGAAAATTCATTTACGCACTCCCAGGGAGGGTGGACCTGGGAAGTGTGGGACTCGGCCGGGGTACCCGACCCATACCCCCTAAAGATCACACCACCTGATAGTGCCTATTGAAGGAAGGCAGCACCTGATCCAAGCAGACGTCATGCGGCCATCATCCTACCCCGGTTCTTTCAGCTAGGGGTCTGATGCTGGTGCGTT